>KN486338.1:23578-38797 GCA_000787095.1 Periophthalmodon schlosseri | reverse complement strand
ATGAGGGGGGAGGAGGGGCAGGGTCTCGAGGTATCTGGAACAGTGTGATTGGTCTAACAGGTATCCACATTTCAGACTCCGCCCCTGCAGCCAGAAACACCTGGCTGTAATCAGGGCAGTCCTGTGTGATGTCACCAACTACTGGAAAATACAGAGGCCACTGAAGGCAGCACACAGTTAGATTTAGGTTTTTTACCAGAAAGCTGCAAATATACCTTGATTGCACTAAAGTTGCTCCAAAAAAAAGTACTAGGAACAGTGGACAATGCTATTAAAACACCATATACACAGTTTAGTAGTGAAGAAAGTGGATTTAGTGTTTAGTTGTACTTTAATGGTTGAAAGGTAAATATATACAGTATAATGAATAAGACATCTCCAATACCTTAAGTTGGTTTGATTCTTGGACACATTTTTTCTTGTCAATAGCGTTGCCATTTGTCACAGAGTTTTTTTCCTTGGCACGACTGCGTTCTGAGGAGTGAGGTGTAAACTCTGCATCTGGAAATAGAACTCCGATGCAGGATCGCGGCGAGATTGTACGGCGTTTTTACCGTTAATTGCCGCTTTGGCGTTGAAACGCGCCATCTGGAGAGACAGCTTCTACCGCAGCTACAACATCATCACAATCTCAGCATCCCGTTCCAAAATTAGCCCGTGTATCACACCTCTAACGAAGCTAACGCAAGTAATTAAACTTTCCCTGAGATCAGTCCTTCAGCTTTTCTATTGACTCGTCGTCTACAGCCTTGTTTGTGTCTGTTTATTGATTTGGTGTGAAGTTAACAGTTGTGATGAAGAAGCATCCGCATGGCTAATGAGATAAACAAGACCAAACCAGGTTAAAGGCTTTACCCGGAAAGTTAGTTTGGCAAATCTACTGCTATGACCAAACTGGGATTAGACTAAATAAGACAACCAGGTCTGAGGAAGGATTTGATCAGGACTCATTTGGTCCTAAACTGAGGCAATTTTAGTCCTGATGTGGAATTGGGCTGGTCCTGTTCTAGTCCTTGTTTAGTCCTGATGAAATCCAGCTTTAGTGAACGCAGCCTAAACCAGGATTTATCATACAATCTGGACTAAACTGGGGACAACAAAGTTTAAGGATGGATTTGACCTGTACTATGTTAACCATTCAATTCAATTCACGTTTATTTCTATAGCACATCAACTTCTGCCCAAAGAGCTTCACTTAAAAGTCAACAAACAACAAATATACAGATAACACAATACATAGGAGAAGAACAATTAAACACCAAGATATCCTGTCTAGCTAGTATTAAATGCCAGGGAGAAGAAGTGAGTTTTTAGTCTAGTGTCTAATTTTTAGTCTAACTGTGTTAAAGACTGAGAGGCGCAGGGCACTGTTCCATAGTCTGGGCGCTGCCACAGAAAAGGCTCTGTCACTTCTGGTCTGGGCTTTGAGTGCAGACAGGACCCATAGAGTGCATGGGTCCTACTATGACCTGATCAGTAGGATTTTGAACTGATCTGATATGAAACAGGGGCCAGTGCAGCACAGCACACGCCTAATGTGTCTTGTCTCTTAGTTTTTGTCTCAGACGAGCTGCTGTGTTCTGGACATTCTGTAAGAGCAGCAGGGAGCCCTGGTCCAGCCCCACAGACAAAGAATTACAATAATCCGCCACGTTACAAATACGTGCATTGCTTTTTCAAAATCCGCCTGAGGAAGGTAGGACTTTAGTTTAGCAAAGAACCTCAACTGAAAGAAGTTGGACTTTATGACAGAGCTTGTCCAGATTCCTCAATGCAGGGCGACAATAAGAGGACAGACCCATCACACTGTCAGGCCCAAGCAGTGGGTTAGTTTGGCCAAACACCACAATCTTAGTTTGATTTTGATTTAAGTTCAGGAAGTTTGTGCTCAGCCTCGTCTGCAAATCTCTAAAAGCAGGTGAGCTGTTTCAGTACTCTGCTGGGATTTAAAACCAGATTGGAATTTTTTCACCAGTTTCATTAAGAGTAAGGTAAGCCTCCAGTTGGTCATATGCAACCTTCTCTAAAGCCTTAGACACAAAAGGCAACTTTGAGATGGCTCTAAAGTCAGAGAGAGACACTGGCTCAAGACACTCAAAGACTGAATTACAGACTGTTGGGGCTACAAGGTCCACAGCAGAGGGCAGTGGCAGTCTCAGAGCAGAGACTTTATCCTTAAAGAGTGATAAGAAGTTTTCACAGAGTGTAGATGAGGGCACAACAACATTTGCGTTACATGGATTTACAAGAGACTTCAAAGTACTAAAAAGCCTCTGGGGTTTGTGGCAGTTTGTTGACACCAGGTTTGATGTAAAACTACATTTGGCAGTTTTAACTACCCTTTGATATTCCACAAGACTGTCTCTGAATATCTGCAGGGAAACCTGTAGACAGTCTTTTTTCCATTTCCTCTCAGTGCGTCTACATGTGCCTGACCTCACGCATATTCAAATCCAGTTTCTGTAGAGATTATTCAGGAGAAATGTTTTATTAGGTTGCGATCTAGCATCCTCAGGACCCTGTGTGCAGCGACCAGAGGCATCCCAAATCACAGGCCGGTGTCTAGGCACACGGGACTCACAGGCTGGATCCACCGTAATCTGTGTGATCTTTGAAGTGCTTGGACTCCAGGAGTGGTAAGGAGAGAAATAATTCCAGAACTCTCACTAACTGGACCACTTCCTCCGTGAGGGGACAGGTGAGTGCAGCACGTAGGCTGGGACTGACGCAGAGGGAGGAGGGACTCTGGATGCTTGATCCTCAAACTTGTGATTGAGAAACCGTTCATGAGATCACTTTAGATCAATAAGTGCCTGGCGATCGTAGACTTGCAATCCAGAGATATCTTGGCATGAAATAAAAAACGATGCCACAGTAAACAACAGAGCAGGTAGAGGTCTGCCGGTGCACGCTGGCACCATCTTTCCTCTCCGGCGCTTGACTAAAGGCCTAGTTGTAGCGTGATGACTTCTTGGCAATGCACATTTCATTTGTGCTTTTTGTCTTTATTATTCTCATATTACAGTTATTTAAGGCTGATTTCCCATGAGGCACTGCTCCATGCGTGGGGTTAACCCTCACAGCTGCTGTGTTGGAGGGGCAGTTAGTGCTACATCTGTAGGGAGGGGCTGGTACATGTGACGGATGTGTGTTTGTATTGTATGGTTCTGCGGGTTTCTTTTTAAGTGATAAGTGAAGCGGAATGAATGTATTGTTAAAAGTCAAAGTAAAAAAAGTCAGCTGCTGTTCATGTACTGTACATGTTAACATAATGGGAGTGACACTTTGTAACATCTAAGGTTAGTCTTGTGCCCAGAGGAAACCCATCCAGAAACAGGAAGAACATGCAGACTCTGCACAGAAAGGGAGTTGAACCCAAAACCTTCTTGTTGTGAGGCGAGAGTGCTAGCCACTTGGTCACAATGCCAACTAAATTTGAATAAAAAATGCTGTTTAAATATAGGCTGATCTATGACCTGACCAGAGTAACCAAACCAGGGTTAAATGTTGGCAAAACTGTTCAATACAACCTACACATTTGTTTTGTGGTGAAATGAATGTGTTTCTTTTCTTTTCATGTTTTCAGTATGTACTGAAATCTATGAATATAAATGAATAAATGCATGATTAACCAAATATACATAAAAAATAATCATCAGATTAGATGTTACATACACACGTCACTCCCACTATGTTAACATGCACAGTACATGAACACAGCAGCTGTGAAAGGGTTAACCCCAATCATGGAGCAATGCCTCATGGGAAATCTGCCTTAAATAACTGTAATATGGGAATAATTAGGACAAAATGCACAAATGAAATGTGCATTGATCCACATTTAATAAACAGAGAGTCTTTTCTGCATTCAGCCGGCTGCGGTTACCTAATGGACATGATAATTCATATCGATCAGTCACAGCCTCGCACAAGTAAATAAGAACATTTTAAAGGCCTATTTTTGTTAGATTATTTATAATATTTCATATAATGAAAAAAGCAGACCAGTTACACAAAATCCGTAGTTGTTTCCCCTCACCATTTACTCACCTGAAGTTGTATTTGGAGTGATTTGTGAAATCTTTAATCGCTTATTTTCAAAACGCCATATTCCCGATCAGCTGCCGTTTTCACCTCCACCGGACCACGCCCACTGTGACGTACTTACTTTGTTCTCCAATTTATTTTCTTAATCGGTGATACATGTAGGATTCAGCTGTGTTGAGTAGTCATTTTGGTACAAATAAAAAAAAAAATCCACTGCTCGCTACAAATGAAAAAAAAAATAATCTGCAGCTCGCTAGTGTGATGTGCAGCTGTCCATAGGGGGCGCCGACAGCTCCACGGCTCTTTGTTGTCATGACGTTTACAGTGATTTCGGCTCCCATCGGGCACCGCTGTTTTCAAACACGGAAATCAGCGTAGTTGTTTCTTTAATTAAGTCGTTTTAGATGAATATTGTGATTTAAAATGTGCAAATTATAACATAATGATCCACGAGTGTCATAGATTATAACTATAGAGCGACACAAGCACAATATGTCTTTTTGAATGCAGTGTTATGGTTAAGTATCATTCATTTGTCATTTTTATTTTGCTGATTATTTGCTTAAAGCTCCGCTGCGTAGCATTTCAGACCAACATTTTTCATAGTAAAAAATAATATATTTTTCTTTTTATTGATTTATGCTTTTAGTTAGTTACTGTTATTTTTGCTAAACCAATCATGTTACTGCATTATATTGGACAGTGTTACGGTGCATTAACTTGAATAAATCCATTTATTGATCAAACCATTTCATATGACACGTGTGACTTCACAATATTTGTTTTTGTTTCTAGTCCAGACCTAGTCCTGGTTTAGTTCTTGTCGCTTGACCACTTTATGTTAGTCAAACCAATGTTACGCTCCATTAGCCTGGGTCCATTCATCGACCAAACCATTTACAGTCCAGTCCTGGCTTTGTCCTGGTTTAGTTCTGATCCAGGCCTGGGTCAGGTACAGTAAAGAGTATTATATTTTGGAATACATCTTCAATAAATATATTAATCATTAACATAAACTACCAGTCAAAAGTTTGGACACAGCGTTTTCAATGTACTTTTCTTTCTTTCTTTCTTTACCATTTTCTACATTTTATATGCACACAGAAGACTTCAAATATGATGCAAGATAGATAGAATTATGTAGCAAAGAAAAGAAATGTTACATAACAAAATATTCCTTATATTTTATATTCAAATCCTCCCTTTGCTTTGTCGACAGCGCTGCAAACCCTTGTCCATCACTTAATGAGCTTCATGATGAAGTCTCCTGAAATGGTTTTCACTTCAAATCAATGGGCAAAGGGTAAAGGCTGTTTTTAAAAATCTAAAACAAGTTTGGAGTTATTATTATTTTGGGTTTATTTTTGTTTGCTTCATTCCATATGTGTCATTCATGGTTTTGATGTCTTCAGTGAGAATCTACAATGGAAATAATCATGGAAATAATGAACCGTAATGAGCCTGCAGAAGCCTGGCAGATCTGTGGAGCACTCCCAAGTCGAGTTCTACACATGAAGAGTTTGCGTTATTTGAAATTTTAGTTGTGATCAGGAAAAGGCAAAACGCTCAGAGAAATACTTGTGTGTATTTCTGCTAAAGTAGCCAATAGCAGCCTATAGGTGAGTCCCTGTCACCGTGTTTGTTTTGGTTGGTTTGGGCGCTTCACTTTTGGCTTAAGTAGCATCGTGGCCTAAACCACAATCCTGCTCTGTGGTTAGTCCAATGGGTCCAGCACTTTTGGAGTTGCCACTCCACAGACATGACCTCTAACTTGACCTGGTTCTGAAACTTTACAAACCACAAAGTTATTCAAACATTTCCGCATCATGGATATTAGTTAGCACATAGCTGGTTAGCCTCCATTGTGCCTTCAAAATGTTGATATCTGAATTTTTCGAAAAGTCTATGGGAAAAATGAATGGGATGTTTACTTCCGGAACCAGAGCGGACATCGGAGTGGGCGGGACCGTTGAGCTCCATAAGATGACTGGGACATTTGTTTTGTGTGTGTGTGTGTGTGTGTGTGTGTGTGTGTGTGTGTGAAGGGGTTTCAACACTGGATCGATGAGGACAGAGAGAGTGGACTGTTTAATCTGGGACAGCTCCATCCATCACACCGCTCCAATCTATACAGGAACATTATGACGCCTTATGGAGATGAGCTCGGGAAGGGCTTTACCAGTATTACGCAGTTTGGACAAACCGGACTGTGAGCTGCAGAGGAGAGGAGTTAAAATATACTAAGAATGCAAATAATGACTAATGCTAATATGGTAAATAGTCCATTTTTTTTAATATGGCGCTTTTCCACCTTCAAGGCGCTCAAAGCACTTTACATCAAGGTACCACTCACCCATTCACACACCAGTGTACGCAGACCCCGGGGGCGAGGTGGGTTAAGTGTCTTGCCCAAGGACACAACAAGAGCATTCATCTTTGGAAGCTGGAATCGCTCCGTCAGACTGTGTGTCAGTGGATCTAACCGCTCTACCGATGATGTTTATGTCAAGAGCAGGATTTGAGCCGCCAACCTTCGGATCAGCGGACAAACGCTCGACCAACTGAGCTACTGTCGCCCATAATACAGCTTCAAGGTGACCCCGTAAATGACCCTGGTGTAAACATTCGCACGACTGTGACATCAGGGCAACACATTTGTAATAAACAGTAACAGTTTGAGCCTGTTGCATAAGGGGCATCACAGGGACATACAGTCAGATATGTGGAGTATTTTATGTCATTATGCAACAATGTAAAGTCCAGTTCAGTGTTATTGTATTGGTGGGTGTGGTTGTTGTCCAGGGGAGGGGGGCAGAGAGGGGACGGGGAACTGAGGATACAGGCTGTTGGTCAGTCCGGTGGTTCTGGCCTGTACGGACCTGGTCAGAGATTGGGTTACGTTATAGGATTGAATTGTTTTAATCTTGCAAAAATAACTATCTGCCAATACGAGTACTTTATTTTATTTATTTATTTATTTATTTGGGGGGTATTCACTTAAAAAAAGATGCAGTTGTCAAAACTCAACAACCATCTTTCACTTACGATTTTTTTTGGTAAACTTACATTTTTAGATTCACGTGTTTTCTTTTATATATTTGCAAACCAAGAGTGTGATCATGATCTGTAGGACCAAAGAGGACAAACACATGAGATATCCTGATTTTTGCCTGTCTAATGTTGTGTTGAGGGTTACAACTAAACTACAGCTATGAAATATCTTGGGCATTTCATCACTGCGGACATGGCAGATGATGATGATATTTATAGACACTGTAGGATGTTGTTGCTCAGGCAAACACTCTTATGCGCAAGTTTGGTTCTTGTACTGATGATGTAAAGTTGATGTTGTTTAAATCATATTGTGCACCGTTATACACTGCCCACCTCTGGACTCATTACAAACAAAGCCAGTCTCCAAAGGCTGCAGGTGGCTGTGCTCTTGAGGAGGCCGCGATGGACTGAGATGTTTGTCACGAGTGAATACTTTGCTAAGAACGTTAATGTACAGTTTTATTTGCAGCTGAATAAGTCGGAAAATGAAATAATAATGTCACTCACAAACATAAGATTCAGTGCAATACACTATCAGTCCAAGATGTGGAGACACTGGTGTGGCTGTCTTTTTAAAACATAAATGTTCACTGTACGTACTGTCACTGTCACTGTCTTTGTCTGTTTTAAAAATGGACCATGAGTCTGGAATAAAGATGAATTGAAAAATGGAATATTTGTTACTGCAGATAATACCAGTAAAGACAATTTGAATAGTTTTAGCTATTAATGTTTAGCAAACTATTGAAAACTGTGTGTAAAAGGGCATTTTTAACAACACAGACATATTACAGATACGGTACATTTGTTTCAGTTTTATTTAGCTGTTATGTAAGTATTTTAACAATAACATAAACTGAAAAATGTTTTGTTATATATTTTTAATGCATGAAGGCAGACTTGTCACAAACAGACCTGGAGTCGTGTTTTGTTTCATTCACACGTTTAACACACAAACTCTGCATATTTATCAAAAAGAAAACACTCCGTTCCACCTTGTGATGTCACGTCTCTACAGAACTAAAGGTAAGAGGAGCTGCTAACTTGAAAACTATCGCTTCATGACATCACAAGGTGGAGCAGAGCATTTTGAGCTTTGGAGATGTAAACAGACTAATAAAGTGTCACTCAAACACGTGTGAATGAAACAAAACACAACTCCAGGTATGTTTTTGAGGAGGTAACAACATTATAACATGACTTAAAACTCACATTTTGCATAATATAGGATCTTTAACCAACAACATAGACTCAGAGAATACAGGCCTACTCCAGCACACGTGAATGAAACAGAACACAACTCCAGGTACGATTTTTGATGAGACAAAAACAACACTAGAACATGGTATAAATCTCAAACAAGCACATTTACATAACATCTCCCTGTAGACCCTTTAGACTCCCTCCTCAGTGGGATAGGACACAGCGTCTTTGTTTTCTTTGTTTTATGTTTATTTATTTGTTTCTTTTTTTTCGGATAAACACAGATTGAAAACAGAGCAGGTTTGTCAGTGGCTGTGTGGGATCGTCTTTGAGCTGAAGCCACCAGGGAGCGTGGAAATGTTCTAACAGGAGGAGACAACGGAGCATCTTTGTATAGACAGACATGCATCACAACAGGGGAGGACTAAAGCTAATGTAAATATAGGGGCTGGAGTTTAGGGAGCGTAGTCTCTGGTGGTTTTGTTCTTGTGTAGTTATGCAGCTGAGTATTTTCATGAACACGATTTTTAGCCCGAGCCAGTAACAAAGTAACTGGCGAGACGGGAAAGAGGCTTTTAGCTGTTTTGCTTCAGAAAAAATGGAATACATTGCAATTTAATTATCTGGTAACGAACTTTTATACACACACCTGCACCTGTTTTTAATGTTTTATATGGACTTGTTTACTTGTTTGTTTTGTTTGTTTTTCTGCGCCCATGAAGAAGAGAATCCAAGTACTCTCACTGGGTTCCCCTGTATAAATAAAGAGAAAGAATGAGGGGTATTGTTTCTGATCAGTTTCTTCTTCTTTTTCTTCTTCTTGGGAAGCAAATTTCAGAGTAGGCTCATGAAATTCAAAACAGTGATAGAGCTCCAGGAGCCAAGCCTAAAGTTGAACTGGAGCACTGCCCTATGATGAAAAGAAGTCAGCCATATTGGATTGAAATTCTGTTGTCACTTGTACTGCCTTTGTATGAAATCTATGAAATCTAGTTATGTTTGTTCCTACACAATGTTTGCAAGATATTTTTTTTTCTTTTCCATTTACACTAAGACAGTTACGCTAAAGAATTTACACTTGGAAATTTACACTTCGAAAAATTACCAGAAATCATACATTTACAAAAACATGCAATTTTACATTTACAAATAAATTACATGACATTCCTTTTATTAAATGTACACTTACAAATCATGATGTTTATATTATGGGCGGCGACAGTAGAGCATTTTTCCACTGATACGAAGGCTGGCAGTTCGAATCTCGCTCTCCACATAAACATCATTGGTGGAGCGGGTAGATCTGACACGATAACAAATTTTGAAATGTCAAAATGTTTATACAGCGCTTTCCCATCTTCAAGACACTCAAAGCGCTTTACATCAAGGAACCACTCACCCATTCACACACACATTCACACACCAGTGTACACAGACACTGAGGGTGAGGTGGGTTAAGTGTCTTGCCCAAAGACGCAACAACAGCATTCATCTGTGTGAGCTGGAATCGCACCGTCAACTTGTGGGTCAGTGGATCTGACTGCTCAACCAATGATGAAACATGATATAATGCAATGAGATATCGCAATAAACGATAATATTGAAAATACTTTATCTAATCACCCCAGTAAACCATTTTAAATAGACATCATCTTTAAAAGCCATGAGCTGCAACAAATAACAGAATGAAGCAATAATTAGCCATAGAAGTCACTTGCTCAACCTGCTACAGCTCAAATCTTATATTACGACAAAAATATCCCAAATCTCCCCATTTTTGCAAATAAATTGTGCTCACGATAAATATTGAGGCCCAAAATATGTTGATCCAGCTTTAATATATTGAACAATAAGTCAATATACTCAGGAGCGGTCAGATCCACTGATCCACAAGTTGGCGGTGCGATTCCAGCTCCCACTGATGAATACTATCATTATGTTTCTTGGGCAAGACACTTAACCCACCTCGCCCCCAGTGTCTGTGTACACTAATGTATGAATGTGTGTGAATAGGGAATGAACAAGAGCCTGTACTGTAGCGCTGTACTAAGGCGTTCCCAAACATGAGACACACAAACATACACACTCGGACTGTGGCCTGAAGCTAAAGGATTCTGTATGTATTTATTCAAATCATGTTTACACTGTAAGTGCAGACGTGCAACTGAATAGTGGAAGTACAAATGTGTTGCCGACCTCACATTTCTGCATTTTAATTTAATTTAATTTTTTTTACAAAGGCTTTTTTTTTTTTTTACAAAGCCCTTTTTTATTTTATTTTTTTTTTTTACAAAGCCTTTATTTATGTATTTATTTTTTAACAAAGCTTTTTTATGTATTTATTTATTTTACACAGCCTTTTTTTAACAAAGCCTTTTTTATTCATTTATTATTTTTATTTTTTTTTACAAAGCCTTTTTTTACAAAGCCTTTTTTATTATTATTATTTTTTTACAAAGGCTTTTTTTTACAAAGCCTTTTTTATTTTTTTTTTACAAAGCCTTTTTATTTTTTTTTACAAAGCCTTTTTGTGTGTGTGTTTTTTTTTACATTTTTTTTTTTTTTTTTTTTGACAGTTAAAAAATATTTTCAAATATGAAATTCAACCCGAAAACTAATTAAAACAATACTTGTATTAAGACAAAATTGCTAAATAGAATTTGTTCTAAAATGAGTAATATAATATGGCATTATTAAGATAAATATTTCCCGTGAACATTTCGAAACCCTCAGTAGGGCCTGTAGAATCTGTCTGTAGCTGTTCCAAGACTCACCTCCCTCCTTTCTTTTGGAGCCATCCCAAGTGTGTGTGTGTGTGCTGTCTGAGGGGACGCTTATATCAACGGAAAATCAGAACGTTTTAAAAGTACTTTGGAACAACTTTATTTGTTTTATTGCATCACATATTATATTCAAATGATCTTTTAGTTTAAGTAGAATTGCTCGATTTAAGTGCTGTCTTCATTTGAGTATATTTTAAATCTTAAAAACAAGAGTTGCCAATAGAACGAGTAGTTTTTTTTTTTCATATTTCCAGTGCACAAGCATATTGTTTCCTCATTTCAAGTGAGAAACTGCGTGTCATTTTCTTATCTTGTGTAAAACAGATAAAGCAGATCTTATATTAAAAATATCTAATTGTACTCACATCAAGATTAACACTACTTCGTTCAAGCAGCTATTAACTTATCCTATTTAAGATTGCATTTTTTCCAGAGTAAAGTCATAACCACTAATACTACTATACATTGTGCAGTGTATATATAATAACTAGAGAATAATGTCATTTAAAGAAGTACATTTCAGAATTTCCATAAATAATTCACCACTGAGATTCGAGAGGAGCCAGCTGAGGTGGCTCGGGCATCTGTTCAGGATTGCCTCCTGGACGCCTCCCTGGGGAGGTGTTCCAGGCATGTCCCAGCAGGAAAAGGCCTCGGGGAAGACCCAGGACACGCTGGAGGGACTATGTCTATCAACTGGCCTGGGAACGCCTTGGGGTCCCACCGGAAGTTTCTGGGGTGTGGGAAGTCTGGGAGTCCCTGCTTAGACTGCTGCCCCCACGACGCGGCCTCGGATACGTGGAAGAAAATGGATGGAGTCGACCACTGAAATTTTGTTCCCAAAATATTTAATTGTATAATATTTTTTTAAATAAAAAAGATTAATAATTTGATTAATAAATTGATTATACATTATAATACTATATTTTTAGTTTTTTTACTGTGTTTTTATTTGCAAATCTTTATTTAATTCAATTTTCTATTTTATTTATATAGCACATTTAAAAATAACTTCAGCTGCCCAAGGTGCTTCACATAAAAGTCATACAGATAACACGATACATACGAAAGAAACATTAAAACACCAAGATATCCTGTCTAGCTAGTATTAAATACCAGGGAGAAGAGGCGGGTTTTCAGTGTAGTCTTAAACTGCGTTAAATATGATTCAAATAAATTAATTAACATAACTATTTAAAGAAAATGTTGAAATTCAATGGATTTCCATTTTAAATTGTATTTGTATTTCTAGGCCTTATAAAACCACACATTGTCCCGTCACAGAGTAGAACACTTTAGTCATTTCTTTGTAGCCGGTCCAAGCCTCACCTTTCTCCTTGTGTTGTATTTTTGGAGTGATCCCAAGAGTCTGACCGTCTGAGCTGACTGCTTTTGGACTCCTGGGGCCACCGTACAGGCCTTCAGCTGAGGCCCATGGCAGAGGAACAGAGGCCTCCCGTGTGTTAATATGCATGTCCACCAGGCCCTTTGTGCTAGCCTGCCAGAGAATAGCATTACACAAGATGGCCGCTCAGTCATACATAAACATCTTCATATGGTCAGGTTCAGAAGAGGTAGGAGGACAACTTTGGCAAGAACTTTTGGAGGAACTTGCGTCTTAAGCCTGATGAGCACCGCATGGGATTGGTTGTCTACAGTGAAAGGTTTGTCATGGTGGGGACGGGGGGATCATCATCAGAAAGTCCACCAGTGAAGCCCACACCACAGTTTGAGAATCTGTGTAGCTGCTGTGTATTCCCTACATAGTGCACTATGGAGCTCAACAGTCCCGACCATTTCGAGGTCAGGTAAATTTTCCATGCATTTTTCCCATAGACTTTTCAAAAAATTCAAAAATTAGGAGTTTAAAGGCATCGTGGAGGCTAACCAGCTACATGCTAATTAATACGCATGACACGGTTGATTTAAGTCCAAAAAACACATTTAAAACAAAAGATTCTGCGAAATACTAATAACTTTATTAAGTTTCAGATTTTAAATAAAATTATAGGCCTTGTGGTTATTAGTTATCACAGAGCTAATTAGCCCTGAGCAAACTTTAAATTTTTTATTTTATTTTATTTATTAAATTTTTTTTTTTGAACGTCCATGGGAAAAATGAATGGGAAATTTACTTCCGGAACCAGGGGGTGAGCGGTCACTGTTGAGCTCCATAGTCGCACCATTTTGTAGTGGTATGTTTTAGTAGTGCACTAAAAATGTACATAATACACCTTGAAAAGTAGTGGACTTCGTTGGGCAATATAGACCACAATGCATTGCTGGTATCAGAATAAAGAGTAGACATCAACAGGCCTGAGCCCAAACCAGGCCTAAGCCCACCCGAATCTAGGCCCAGATTTCCACTTTGTGTTGAGGGGCCGGGTTCATGTCCAGGTGCAGGTACAGAGCCGTGTCGAGCATGTGTTTTCTCCACTATCACAAATAATCTCCACAGGTGAGTGACAGCTGCCCCAGCACCCACCGCGCAACTGAGCACAACCACCGCTGTCTGCTTCTTTCTCTGAAAACAAGATGTCTAGCTCTCAAGTACTAAAGTGGTCAGATGTGTAATGTGAGCAGTAAAATGAACAATAGTAGGGATGGGACAAGATCTCATGCCACCAGATCTTGTGAGACAAAATTGCCAAATTATACGTCTTGAGACGCTGTAGTTGCAAAAAGCTGTTATACACTGACTACAAATATCTTAAATAAAGTAAAATAATTACTGTGAGGCCAAAATTGTGAACTGGACTGCAAATTACATTTATTATTGACTTTATTCGGCCCTGCCCACTTTTGCCGTAAATGCTACTAAACCGTTCTTTCTTTGTGGTGGCACTTCCGGTTAAACTGGAATCCCATTCATTTCAACGGAGAATTTGGGAAAAGTTTTGCAGCTAAAATCTAATATAAAGTAGTGCTGGTTTGTGTAAAATGTTGAGTGTTGATGTGACCAACACTGCACCGATTCTCTGGAGGCTTTAAAACAGCTCTGTGGTCCCTATAGAACTGATTTACTGATCTGCAGCCCCATGTAAAATAATACAACCCCAGACGATGGTGGTGCCCACGGCAACTTCCGGAATAAGGTGAATACTTTCAGTTAAAATCTTGTCTTGTCCATAGACTGTATATATAAATGGACATAGCTAACCTGTAAAATCGTGTTCCAAATAGGAAGCGCTCATGGGCACGCTTCCGGCTCCATCGACTCTGGTTCCAATTCACTTTACATTGAAAAACTGTTGCCCTTCTCTCTGTAACTGCTGCTGTGAGTCTCGTCATTTTGGTCTTAAAATCTTTGTATTGACCCGCTCTACATGATCCTGGTATTTTTTTAAGATATGAACATTAATAAGAGACAAATCAGGCGCTTCTTTCCCAGAGGTCACTCCCACGTTAGCTACAGGTTTGAATGACAGTGCTGCTAAGCGCCCACTCCCTGCGGTGCGGGCGGGAAGGGGCGTTACCTTCAACAGCCTCGCTGGGCTGGCTTTGGTTGCTATGATACTTGTGGTCAGAATTCCAAATGTGGAACTCAGCTCCATATTGGCCCCTATAACTGCTCTAGTCTCGATGAGCTTCATTTGACTGGAGCTGAACGCTATGGGTGACGTCACGCTCACTTAGTCCACGTCTTTATACAGTCTGTGGTCTTGTCTCACTCTTGTGTCTCGTCCCACTCCTAATCAATAGTTTCTTCTCTTAGACAAAGAGTTAAATAATCCCATTGTTTGTATATTTAACATACACATCCTCGTCAAATAAAACATGTTATTAAAAAGTTATTTCATTTTATTATAGCTGACTTTTTTAACCCAGTTACCAGAGTCACATGATCTGAGCATCCTAATCTCTCTGAATGAGTACACTACGGCTAAATAGTGTTGGACTTTGCAGTGAGCGAGGGGTTAGGGTCTAGGGACATTCAGATTCAGCCAATAAGAACCACTGTAACGTCTTTGCTTAATGATAGTTTAGATTCTCTGCACTAGTCCTGCCCAAGTGTAGTTTGAATGAGAAGTCCTTTTGAAGCTTTATTTCTCAAGACAAAATGTTCAACTCCCAAGTAAAATAGCGTGATGTGTGACCGTGCAAATGAACAAGTGAGAGGGAGAGGGAAAGA
>KN486338.1:3942-23545 GCA_000787095.1 Periophthalmodon schlosseri | reverse complement strand
AGAGATGGAAAGAGGAGGGAGAGAGAGAGAGAGAGAAAGGGAGAAAGGGGAGGGCAAGCACTTTTAGTACCAGAGAAAACTGCAGATCAAGCATGTTAACGTACAAAGCGCTTGCTAGCTTCACTTATTTATCCAATAAAACTGTGGACTGAAGGTAAAAACTATTGCTTCATGGTACGTGGGCCCGATTTAATATCTCCCAACATCAAATGACAGTCAATTCAGTGTTTTATACGCTTCAGTAAATGCTTTGTGCGGTCTCTTCACCTCTCTCTTTCTCTCTGTGTCTAAACCATGACACGTCTTTAGGGGCTTTACTTCTAATCTGGTTTTACAGGTGATTCTTCGCACAATTCACCTCATCTCTTACGGTTCAGACACAGAGAATAATAGTTTTTAAAGCCACAGTATGTCACTTTTTTAGCCAGAACATAAAGTAAAATAGAAGTATATTTTTTATTGTTTTTATTGCTCTGAAAAACTTAAAGCGGCCTTAACCTTGCTCACGCCAGATTGATGTGTGTGTCACTCTGAATTAAGTTCTACACATTATCAATCTGGGATAAGTGATCGGAAAACATGGAACGTCATGAGGATTATTTGAATCTGATTGGTCGGAGCGTCACAACAGCAGAACAAGACGAAAAATAAAACTTTGGTTAAATCCAGGTGAGAGTAAAGCACAGACATCTTCCCTGTCACAAATGCACACAGCTCTGACCTTCTGCGTGTTTTTCCCAAACAAAACTGTCTGTATTGATGCTAAAAGAGGCTGAAGTTTGTCTGTCAACGTCGTCATGTTTGTCGTCATCATGGTTCACTTGGGGCTTCATCTTTGGCTTCTGCACAAACCTCAATGCTGCTCTGTGATTGGTCCATCCACCCAATTAACCTTACAGAGGGGGCACGCCAAGATGATCTATTTGCCCTGTCAGGTTAAGGGCTTGTTCAGGTTATTCTTCAGAGCCGCTGGGGCATCTCCCCAGACACAGGGAGAACATGCAAACTCCACACAAAGGGATCGAAGCTGGAACATTCTTTTCTGTGAAGCTTTTTTTTTTTTTTTTTTCTTATTTCCATGTTGTTTCTTTAGGTATAATCTTTCACAATATGGCTTAAATGTGATCTATCCCCACTGAGAATGTTCCAGACATTCAAACATGATTTTATTATTATTATTTTATTAGTATTATGCAGTGGACATGCCACCTCCAGAAAGTTATATACTGTTTTCCATTTTCCTTTATAAAATTTGGTGAATCATAAACATAAATCACGGTCTAAAGATGAAAAAGGCTGGGGCTATTTTTCTTTTCATCTTTTGACCAGTCACCACCGCTCACATTCAGACTGATGACAGAATGACAACGTGCGTCACTGGTGTTGGGAGATCACGCAGTCAGCTTCCAGTCAGTTTCTACATTGGGTTGTGTTTAAATGTGCAAACCATTTAAAATGAACTGATTCAGTTTTTCAGTTTTAAAAAAAATGATTTTGACATTTTAAATCAACACACACCAAACTGTCACTGAACTCAGCCCTAAACATGAAACTAAGCCTGGACTAGAACAGGATCAACATCAGGTCTATGTCAACATATTAGATACTGAACACTTTTGAGTAAATTGGATCATATGATTGGTGTAAAAAGTATAATTTTTTGGAGTTAAAACTTGAATCAATCAGCCTTAGAGTTAGGTAACAACAAACCCTTCTGTTCAAAAAAGTTAGTACATGAGTGGAAGATTTGGTGTGTGTAGGTGCCCAAGGTGATCCTTGTGTCCCTATGGGAGAAAAATGCAATTGGAGAAAACACTGAAGATAGAGTGTTCCATATAAATCTATGGATGAATGTTGATTTAATGAAGTAATAAAATATTAGGCAGATTAGATGATTTTTTGATGTAAAACTATATATACTAAGAAAGCAAGCTGAGCAACATAACTAAGATTGAAAAAAAAAAAGTTTGCTTGTCTCACCTTAAAAACCCTGTACTTGTTTTTTCTCCATAAATTCGAGCAACTTTGTCTTGCCCCTGTACAAATATCTTGTATAAGCAGCTCTTGAAGACAAAATAAGCCCATTGTGTTCTGTCTGCATCCAATTATAATGTGATTTATCTTCTAAGAACCAGGAAGTACAGTTAGCATGTTGATAGTATCACCGTGATGGCAAAACTCCGCTCTGATCTCTGAGTTGTGAAAAGCACTTAAAAAGTCATCCTGGTGAGTAATTATGATGCTCTGAATGCATAAGGTAAGTGAGGAATAACTTTGGACCACTGTAAACCGTTTAAAATGAACGAGTTCTATTTTTCACATTTGTGGGATTTTTGTAAAAACTGGTAAAACGCTTTTAAAGTTGTTCCCGGGCAGAATGTCTAGCAAATTAGCTACCGCTGCCCAAAGAACTTAGACTAAGGATACAAAAAGTCTAACTCCTAAAATATAGACTGAATTTCACCACTAGACCTTTCCCTTTTTATCGTTCCCTCTTATAAGTCCACTGTTGTAATAAAATCTTTCATATTCCAGGCTTCCTTGGGTCTGCATCAATAATGTAGCTCCATTATAAAAACTCACCTGAGGAGGAGGAGGACTCTCTTTTCCAATATTTCCAAAGTTAGCTCAGTATTTCTGCGAAGTCTGCTGAGATGTCCTCTTTATGTTCAGTTCAAAGTGGTATCACACATTCAGCTGCTAATGACCTATTTCTACTCTCGGGGAAGTGAAGGAAACTAACTACAGTATGTTTTATAAAAGTTTAGGTCCCAAAGTTGAGATTTCTGGGTAATTGCAGCTTTGGAAGTAGTTAGTAGTGTGCGGTATTAGTGGGAACGTAAGAATTCACTGGTTGATAGCAATGATGGGTGATACCAAGACCTGTCACGATGAAGTAAATATAGACGATAAAATTTAAACTAATTTATGCCATTGACGCAAAAACCCAAGAGCAGATTTATACCACAAAAACTATTCTAAATGTACAATATTGTTAAAAAATATTGTTAAAAAATATGAAATGAAACACTGTAGTACTTAGTTTGTATGGTCCCAGTAGTGCAAAGAAAAAGTACTCACGGAAAATACTGACCACCAAAAATATTGTTCCATGTTTCATATACTGAATAATAAGTTGATATAGTGATTATTGTGACAGGCCTAGTGATACCAGTGTTTTTTGGTTTTTATCTCATACCAAGTACTATGGCATGTATCGCCATATCAATGCGATACCAATACCAGTGTGTTTTGTATTCAAATGCATTGAACCTTACAGTTGCTCCACCCCAACTTCAACTCATTCACAATTTTTATTCGTATGCAGATGGACCGAAATATAAACAAGTATTTCATTAAAAAAAAATCTGTTTCAATATATTTGCATGAGCATCTATACTATAGTATTGATATATCCATGTTTTATATTGATCCGTCCATAATAAACTGATAGTTAGAAAGAGGAAAGGTAAGTTTTCAATGGTTGAATCTGTTGCTAAAGATTTAAAATGTTTTGTCTTGGTTTATGGTTTATTTCTCTGTACTTACTGGCCCTATCCACATGAAACAAAAACGGTTTAACATCGTCAGCACGCGGTAAATAATAAATCATAAAACCAGTTTGGGTGGAGGCCAGACCAGTTGGAAGCAGTTAACAAGATCTGATACTGCTCAGGAGTATTTGGATGGAGGCTAAAGATCTCTCTCTCTCTTTTTTATTTATTTATTTTTTTATTTTTTTATGCAAGACAGACAAACATAGTGACCAGTCATATACAGTGGTGACAAGTGGTAACAAGACATACCAAGACATAAAACGGTTTGTAGACGTAACAGCTATTTACAATTGTATGTGACAAATTTCTGTTGTGTGTGACGTGTGTGTGAGACGTGTGTGTGTGTATATTTGTAATGTTTCGGAGATTTTGGAGATGGTACGGTGGGGACAGCAGAGGAGAATGCTACTACTACTAATTTGTAAGTGAGAGAAGAGCGTATAGAGAATGCAAATGGGGAAAGAGAGAAAAAATGAGGAGGGGGAGAAGAAAAACAATATATTTGAAAGTAATAATCATAAAAATAAATAAATAAATAACAGGCTGAAGATCTCTAGTAAATATTACCCTACCTCTGCCCAATCAAAACGCGGCTAATACGTTAGCTTGGTTTTCCTGACCAAGATCCTAGTTCAGAACTGGATAAGAGCCAACCCAAGCACCACCGGTTAACAGATGGGTCAAATGCAGAGTATGAATTTAACTCTAACTTTGTATTTTTATTTATTTATTTAATTTCAATTTTTTTACCCTGATGGCAATTGAGATCCATTCTATTTATTTAATTTTAATGTATCCACTTTTTGCTCGTATGCTAGTTCCAGCCAATGTAGGAACACTTCACAACTTTGTCTATACAGGTGGCTAAGCTCCAAAACTAAAATATCGAACTTTGTTAAAATTCGCTAGCATCTGTTGCACTTTCTCTCTGAATCCCGCCAATCTTAAACTTTGCGGCGCCATTTCTCCAACTTCTGAACATGCACAACTGGAACCAAGCCAGCGGTAATACCTCACAATGTTATTCTACGACCGTTGTAAATTTCTCAGGGCGTCGGCATGAATATTTTAGACGGCGCATTTGCCAGGCGAGATTTTTGGATTGCCGATTTATTTGTTGGGCGTGTACCCGCTGTTTTGACACTTGATCGCATCATGTTAGCCGCGCCGCCCCGCTGCTAACTTTGTTTTTGGAGACGTCGCTAGCTGTATAAATTACATACATGGTTTTAGCTCCCGGCCTTTGCTTTATTGAAATAAAAATCACATGTCTGAGTTTTAACACAATTTTGCGTTTATTTGGTGTTTTCATTTATTGCTACAGTGGTGCTTACAATAGAACAACGTTGGTTTACTTTTTTCAATGTTTTCCAGTTTTTGGATTATATTTGATTCGTTATTGACTGAAGTTTTTCACCTAAATTGTATCAGCGCCATTTAAAGTTGGAAAATTGTTCACGGATGAAGTTATGAACTCAACTCAAGTGATGTAGTGGCATCTACCTGATTCTCAACAATATACTTACTGCACAGTATAGCCTAACAATTTCTATTTTTATGAAAAGTGAACCTAATCTGATCAGGAGTACCTGGATGGAGAATTGACTTACTAGTACATTTGAAAAGTTTAAGCTATTCACCAATTATTTAGAATGTGGCTCTGACAAACAACAACAAAAAATCTGGACAAAACCAAGTTCAAAACCAAGTTTAACCCAAAACTTAGCCCTGTCTAATACTATATTTTCTGACTGGTCACTGTAAATCATCTACCTGTTAGCACCGTGCTGGCAGTAGCCAGCAGAGGGCTTTTTATGTAAGAGCAAGAACCTAGTGTAAATCAAGTATAAGGACCAAAGTTGGTGAGGTCTGCCACCTGCTTGTCTCCATGATGATGGTCTTTGCTCAAAATGTTTCACAATACAGCATTAGGTAAGGTATACTTTAGTAATCCTTTCTGAGGGAAATTTATTCTCTGCATTTGACCCAGGACCCATCTCTAGATGTTGAGCTAGACTTGGTCAGGACCACCTAGCTGCAATATTACCTAGTGTGCATGAGTTTAATGCCATGTGTGGAACATTTTTTACAGAGCTAGAGACAATCAGAAAGATCCACCACCAGAAAAGTTACACAGTGCACTTTTAAACACGCTTAAAACTGGCTCAGAAAGTCTGTTATGTGCAATATGGGAAGGCCTTTGCTGATATAGATATTCTTTTCATACGCAGTCCTTGAAATGAAAAGTTTGCAAAGCACTGATGTCGTATTTTCGCCTCGCTCCCGGCCGAGTTCAGTGCTGCCGCAATCTGGATTCTGCTATTTTTATAAAACCACTGCACTCCGTCGTGAGGCAGGCCGTGTCAGCTGAGAGCGCGGGGACATTTGATTAGCCATAAGTGTGGCGTCCATCCTCCTATTAACAGTGGGAAACTCACCGCACCGCAATGAAGGGGTCACGGCACCTTTTTCTCAAATCTTTAATTGGTATTTCTGACGCTCCGTAGTGACTGCACGGGCTGCGCTCTGCTGTCAAGATGTTAAAACCAGGAACAGCTCATAATAGACTTCTAGAGAGCTACTCAGAGTCGCCGCGGAACTGCTGAGTAATGTTTCATGTTTGCTAGCATGCGGTTAAGTAACATTGTTCAAACATTTGCATCTACGTTAGAATTAAATGAGAAATTACCTTCAAAAATATATTCACTATCCCTCCTCTGTACTATATATTGAAAGGGTTACGGCACCTTTTTCTCAAATCTTTAATTGGTATTTCTGACGCTCTGTAGTGACTGCACGCGCTGCGCTCTCCTGTCAAGATGTTTAAACCGGGAAAGGCTTATAATAGACTTCTTGAGAGCTACCCGGAGTCGCCACGGAAACGCTGAGTAATGTTTCATGTTTGCTAGCGTGCGGTTAAGTAATTTTTATTGTTCAGACATTATTGTTCAAACGTTAGAATCTCTGTTAGCATTAAATGAAAAAAATATCTTCAAAAATATATTCGCTGTCCCTCTTCTGCGCCATGTATTTACTGGCCCTCCTATGTACCATATATTCACTCTTCCTCTGTACCATGTAATCACCGCCCCCCTCTGTAACTTATATTCACTGTCCCTCCTCTGCACCATATGCTGAAGGGGTTATGGCATCTTTTTCTCAAATCTTTAATTGGTATTTCTGACGCTCTGTAGTGACTGCACGGGCTGCGCTCACTTGTCAAGATGTTTAAACCAGGAACGGCTTATAATAGACTTCCAGAGAGCTACTTGAAGTCGCCGCGGAAACGCTGACTACGACTATTCTGTGACGCTTAGGTAAATAAGTATTCAGCAAAAGTGACAGAAGGAAAAGCATGTGTTTCTGTAGTTTTTCTGTTAACGTTTAATGTTTGCTAGCATGTAGCACAGGATAAATTGAGAATATTTTACTACTGTGGGGTATTTATTATTTAGATCACCATGTTACCTTTTATTGTTTTGATGCCATAGTCAAAAACAACATATTAAAATATCAAATACATTTCAGCTTTATTTTGACAAGTCTCCCCTCAGTTTGCTAAGTCACTCCCCCTTCAGAGCGCTATCACAACACAATCAGCGTGCATCCCGCTAATGAAACTACTGCACATCGAGCCTTGCACAGGCTCACACAGCGAACCATAAGGAGGGTTCGAATAGTGCCCAGGAGAGATCACTAGATTACTTAAACATGCATGGATGACATACAAAACACAGGCATGATTTTGTTGAGGGAGAGGTAGAAAGCCCCAAAATGTCAATAGTGGATCAAATGTTAGCATCTACAAATGAGAAACTACAAATTCACTCTTCCTCCTCTGTATCATTTTATACATTTCTGAAGTATATATTTCATTGATCCTAATATTAATTCAGTTAAATATTTTGACACATTTCCTATTAATTATAAAATCTATGAAACTTGACATTGTAAACCCTATCCAACATGGCTGCCAACTCCTCTGGCATTTTTCCCACTCATTCCCTCCCTCCCTCTCTCTGTCTCTTTAACCTCTTTTGTTTGGCCCAATCAAATGCTGAATAATTTCCCGTGGTGCGCTCGCGGTTCAAACAAACACAACTTTATTAGGTCTCCACAGGGAAACAGCAGGCGGCAGGAATTTTATTGACAACACGCTGAGGTCAAAGGTGGAAGGTCGCAAGGAGGGCCGGGTTCAAGGCTAGGTCAAGGCGGGATAACGTGCTGCTTCTGAGTCCGAGGCAGGAGCTGGAGGTGGCTACGTGACGGTGAAAACGGAGGGCTCATCAGAGGAGATAAGAAAGAGGGACAAACAAACGAAGGATAAAACAAGTCCAGATTGACTGTTGGAGAAGAGGAAGTGCATCGAGATTGTTTTAGGATTTAGATATAAAACTATAAAATATAATAAAGTAATATAACATTTTACTTGAGGTAAACAAGATGGATGGTCCTAAACAGGAACTAAACCAGGTCTACAAAAGGACTAATGCACTCCAAACCAGGACTTAAAGTACATTTAAGTATGTATGAGTCCCACACGAGTCAAAACCTCACATGCTAAGCACCATCCTGCAGAGGTAGCAGGAAACAAGCCCATCAGCCGCATTGCTGTGGATGCACAGCTCATCACATGGTGGAAGAGCAGTGAACCCAAGTACCCCCTTTGTAGCAGAGAGGGTATCTCTCCAGGACTCAGAGAGCGCGTCTTCTCCACTGCAGGGGGCATAGGCTCTGTAAGCAGATCCTGTGTAATTATGTGACGTTCATGACCCAGTCTGCTCTTTTGAACGGTTCCCTCACGATTTGAACCGGATCTCAGTTTTCAAAGAACCTAATTGTTTTATTTTCAAATTGTATGCATTTTGCACTACCAGTCAAAACTTTGAACACACCTCAATCAGTGTTTTTTTTTTTTTTTTTTACTGCTTTCTACATTTTATATACATACTCAAGACATCAAATATATGCTGCGTGATATATAAAATTATGTAGCAAAGAATACAAAAAAGTTAAATACCTAAATGTTTTTTATAATTTATATTAAACTCCTCAAAGTATCCACATGCTTTGTCAACAGCGTTACAAACCCTTGGCCTTCTCTCAGTCAGCTTCTTGATGAGGTCTCCTGAAATGGTTTTCACTTTACATGTGTGCTTCATCAGGGTCAAGAAATGCAAAAAGTGCAGACCAGGATTCAAAGCAAATGGTGGCTGTTTTTTGTTTTTTTTTTGTTTTGTTTTTTGTTTTTTTTAATCTAAAACCAGTTTTGAGTTTATTTTGTGTGTGCTTTGTTCCAAATGTGTTCATTCATACTTTTGAAGCCTTCAGGGAGAATGTACAATGTAAAAAAAATCATGGAAATAAAGAAGAAAACAAAGAGTGTCTCCAAACTTTTGGCTGACCAACACAAAAACAGCAATGCGTGTGAGAGTTTTTTGCACAATGGGCATAATATGGGGCACCATCATAATAGTAGATTTTTTTTTTTTTTGCAGTGCAACATTTTATTTAGATTATGAACATTTCAAAGCACAGACTGTAATCAAATCTCAGCCTCTCTGTGATTAGTTTGTAGATAAAATGAGTTTGGCTTCTGTCATATACATATAAAAAGAGCCAGTCTTTTGAACAGCTCTTTGAAATGGACAGATCCAAAAGATTTCCATGAAATAGCCAAAAGCCCCATCACTACGTCTAATGCCAGAGAATGTTGATCAACTCATGCTCTTGCAGAAGAACTTGAAAATGCTGAAATTACAAGAGATTAGGTGCCTGATCAACCAGTCCTTTCTACATTGTTAGAATACAAAAGGGTCTGGAATCCAACCATAGAGTGTGACAAATCTCCGTCCTAACTTGGGTGTCTCTCAAACGCAGAACACATCTCCAATAACAATAACTTCTTTTACCTGACATAAATAAGAGTTTGATGCTTCGATCACTGATTCTGCCGAAATTTGCACTGTTTCTCAGTTCTCTGTGTTGTTTTTTTTTTTCCCTATTTTTCACTCATAAGCCGCCATGTTTCTTTTGACCCAAATAGATCATGTGTCTCTCTGGTTGGTTAAAAAGGGGATATTCACTTCTACGGGCTACTAACTGCTAATACATAACATACAGTACTTAGATCACTGTGTTACCTTATATTGGTTTGAAATTGTTATATTCGCAAAAACAACGCATGAACATTATTACATTTCACTTTCGTTTCTTGATTCTCCCCTCCCTTTGCTCTCCGCGCTAAGTCAGTTCCCCTTCACAGCGCTATCACAGCACAATCACTACTGCACAACGCTTCAGCTTTGTCAAGTTGTTGTGTACAGTTTTGTATCATGTTTTTGTATATTTATTGAAAATTGTCATGTTGTCAAGCCTAGGTCGTCCATGAGCATGGATGACGTAGGCTTGTGGGCGGAGCACTGGACAGAATCGTACTGCTAACTGTGGGGAGAGTTTGAATAGGGCCTGGGAGAGATCACTAGATTACGCAAACATGCATGGATGACATCTAAAACCTCTTCAGGCACGTTTTTGACGAGGGAACATCATTATAACATGGTACAAAGCTCAAAAATATCAATTTTGCATAATACCTCCTCATAAATTTGCCGTGGGAGACAGGATATGGTTCCAGACCCACTCGTAAAGTTTTGTCAGAGCGTGTAGTTTTGGGTGGCCAGGTAAGGAGATTAGTCTTTTACTGTAGTTATTTACTTCAGAGACCAGACCAACGAGATTTAAAACAGAACAAAACCAGGTTAAATCGCACTTGTATAAGACTTTCTATTTGATGACACGATCAGTCCTGTTGTGGAGGTGCGCCCTTGGCTTAGTGCGCCGCCTCAGCACCATTTGGCAGTCTGTTCCTTTAACCACCGTCACATTCCACTTGTCTCCACTTGACTCGGCTCCACAAAGAAAACCATTCGTCTGCTGCGAAGCCGGAAAAACTGCAAGTCCTTGGAGCGTCTCCGCCAGCGCGCCGTCGCTTTAAGAAAAATCCCACCAATCAGGACCCAGCTCTCCAAAGTGCTTAACCTTCAGTGAGGATTCAGCTAAAGCTAAAAGCCCCATGTGGTTTCAATGGGCATTTTTTCATTGTGAGAGTGAAACTTGCATTGAAAGTGTGTTCTACAGAAACAGAACTTGATTTAAAGAAGACATTACATACATTTTTATCTGGTGTACTGCTTAAGTGCATAAAGACAAACACAGGCTGTTTACTGAACATTCTCAATAGTCTGGAGGCTTTTGAACAAAGAGTAGCATTACACGACTTACCTCAGTGCTGTTACAAAGTTGAAGTATTACTAAAACTTTCATTTAGATAGTAACATTATTAGTACCCAGGGACTAAACTAGGACTGAACCAGGACTTAACCTGGACTAAACCAGGACTGAACCAGGGACTAAATCAGGAAAGAACCAAATACTAAACCAGGGACTAAACTAGGACTGAACCAGGGACTAAACCACGACTGAACCAGGGACTAAACCAGGGACTAAATCAGGAAAGAACCGAGTACTAAACCAGGGACTAAACTAGGACTGAACCAGGACTATACAGGACTAAACCAGGCCTACTAAACCAGGGACTAAATCAGGAAAGAACCGAGTACTAAACCAGGGACTAAACTAGGACTGAACCAGGACTATACAGGACTAAACCAGGACTAAACCCGGGACTGAACCTGGACTAGACCAGGACAAAAACATGACTAAACCAGGACTAGACCAGGACTAAAACATGACTAGACCAGGACTAAAACATGACTAAACCAGGACTTAACCAGGACTAAACCAGGACTAGTTGTTGTTTATCTAAATATGGTAAAGTTGAAATGTTATTTTTAAGTATTAATGTATACACACCTTTGTTACATCACACTTTTGAACTATAGTTTTTTGCTTTTCATGTTCCAGCACTAAAGCCAGAGAGACAGGTTTTCATTGTGTGTGTGAAACTTTGATGCATTCTAGAAAAACAGAACTATATTTGAAGAAAACTTACACTTATCACTTACACTTATCTGGTGTTCTCAGTGTGTGTGATGTATTAAAATGCATCTTAAACTCCTCATTTTACTTAAAGCTTTCCATATGTCATAGGTTATGTATGTAATCTATGACACATATCAGTATTTTCTATTCTTAAATTGCATTATTGATCCTAAAGCAATAACATCTCCATAGATACAAACAGGTGGTGACCCTCTACCAGTAAAGTTACGCAGTGCGCCTTTAATACATAGAGGTCTGCTAAAATATCAAAACCATTTTTTTGTTTTGTTCAGGAAAAAACGCAATATTGATTTGAATGAGATTTGTATATATTTTTTTATTTTATTTATTAATTTATTTATGTATGTATGACATTGCGCATTCATGAACAGACATGAATTAACATGAGCGTAAACACGCTGGATTATAGCCAAAGGTTAATTTCCACCCGTTGTCCCAAGAGCTGGGGTCACAAAAGGGTCAAAACAATAAAATTAAAAAATTAAAAAATATATAAAAAAAATGCACATTGCACATTCCACACATTCCACACATACATTATTATTCACACATTATTATTTATTTATTTTTATTTATTTGATCAGAGACAATGCACAAAAGACACAAAAAGCTAATATGTCATGTGCCAGGCTCTAAAACAACTTCACTTCTGAGCACGTGCGTCTTAAAGGGGCACTTTGTAACTTTTCTATGTTCCACAGTCTGGCATTAATTATCAATATTGCAATCATTTAATTACAGCTATTTTTATTACAGAAAACACTTGAGAAACACGCATTCTTACTGTGAGAGGGGTCATCTCTCCACAGACCTGACCTGTAACTTGACCTGCTGACATGCTTGTCTCCATGGAGATACATTCGATGTTATATACCGTGGAATTTTCCTGGGAAACTAATAACATGCAAGCAGGTGGGAAATACTTTACCAGAAAAGTTAGTGCAGGACAATTCAAGATGGCCTAAACCTGCAAGAATCACTCGAATTACAACTCTGAGTAAGTTTACTGAAGAGGCTGAAGAAGGCATAGTGTGCGTGTGTCTGCTGTGTACGTAGTTCTAATCTAAAACAAGTCCGCTGACCTCCGCGTTCGAAAACTGCAGTGCCCAATGGGAGTTGAGATCGCCATAAACGTCTTCAACAACAAAGAGCTCTTGGCAACCTCCAGCGGACAGCTCCAAATCACAATAGCGAGTTGCGTTTGTTTTACACCACATTGCGAATCCTACGTGTATCGCCAATTAAGAAAATAAAGTAAGTACAAAGCAGTGGGCATGTGCTGGTGGTGGTGAAAACAGGAGTTGAGCTGCAAAAAGATTGATCAAACACGCACAAATCGCTCCAAATACAACTTTGGGTGAGTACAACTATAACGTGGTTAAAAGCTCCGAAAAGTCGATTTTGCATAATAGGTGCACTTTAAATGTAAACCCCTGCAGGTGGAGGAGGAGAAGTAAACAGATTTCTTGAGGAAACCATGGCCACAGAAACAAGGACTGCACCAAGAGTTGACCAGGGCTAACCCAGAACTAAACCAGGACTTAAGTTTCATACCGCGTGCGTCAGTAGCTAACGCTTTAATTCTTTAGCGCGGTCATGTTAGCTTGTGGTGCTAGCGGCGCGAGTGGCTTTGACGTATTGGGGACAGGAACGCATCTCGTTAGCATGTGTCTGTGTGCATTAAAGTTCATTAGCTTTGTGGAGCTGTTTCTCCGCTTGGCACATTTATCTACGTCTCGTCACTACCGCTACTTCTACTGACTGGAAGGATACTCGGAGGAGTGCTGTCACGATACTAACATTTCAAACTCATTTTCGATACTAAGGAATAGACTCGATGCTCAATACCGATTCTGATACCATGATGATGATAAAAACGCTCTTTCTTTAGACAATAGAATGTGATTTTCAGCATTAAATGTTCGTACTTTCGTTTCGATGATTTATTCTATTATAGGCTTACTTGAAACTGCTTATAGGGAAGTATATTCTGATCAGGGTGAGACGGGGGCGCTTGAAGGTATGTGGCAGTAGCTCAGTTAGTAGAGTCTTCATCCTCTTATTCCAAGGTTGGTGGTTCAAAACCCGCTCCTGACAAAACCATCGTTGGTAGAGTGGTCAAATCCAATGACCCACAGGCTGGTTTTGCGGCTGCAGCTCTCACAGATGAATACTGCTGTCGTGTCCCTGAGCAAGACGCTTAACTCACCTCGCCCCCATTGTTTGCGTACACTGGTGTATGAATGTGTGTGTGAGTGGGTGAGTGGTTTCTTAATGTAAAGTGCTTTGAGTGCCGTGAAGGTGGAAAAGAGCTATACGTGACCATTTACTTATCACAGGATTCCTAATTTGACCTCAGGTTTTAAAAGAGAAGAATATTTGAACATGTACATTTTCTTTTTAATCAAATTTAAACCCGTAAAGAGGCTGTACCTGATCTGTACAATATAGCGAAGTAAAATGTGCCTTGCCCCAGTATAGATACATTGTATAAGCAGTTCTTGAGGTCAAAACAAGAGTGAGCTGTCTGCATCTAATTATAATTATGGTTAGCTTGCTAGGTGTTGTTAGCTTTACTGTGGCAGCTAAACTCCGCTCTGGTCTCTCAAAGTTGTGAAAAGTGCTTATAAACTTAAAAATAATTAGGATGGTCTGAATGAGTAAGGTAAGTGAGGAATAAGTTTAGACTGCTGCACTTAACTGTTTAATTAACTAGTTCTGTTTTTCACATTTTTAAGACAGTAAAAAACTGGCCTTTAACCCTGTTGCGTCGGATGCTATCGTCGCTGATAGATTCGCGGTTGCGGACTTTCCATTACCGTAACTCCGCAACCAATTGTGCCATCACGTAAATTCAAACGGAATCTCAAAGCAGAGGCATAGGGCTCTTTAAATATGTTACTGTCATTACGGTAATGTGCTTTCGTTGTCCCTCGAAGACGACCAATCAGAGCGCAGGTGTCGCTGGGATCCTCCCAACGCTGAGGCGGCACTCTGGCGACGCTCACACGGTAGCATCCGACGCAATAGGGTTAAGAATGTTTTGGAACATATAAATATTTATTTGCCTAGTACTCAAGTTAGGGTGTATGAACGTGCAGTGTGAAAAAGAATAGCACAGGGAGTACTCGAGACAAAATATTGTAAACTACTGCCTTAGGAGACCAAGTCAAGAGTGCTAATACAGGAATGCTGTACACAATTAAAGAACACATATGCAAAATGTTACTTTTTTTAGCTTTTACCTTCATTCACGCTTTCATTAATCCATTAAGTCATCTTCTCTGAGCCTCAAAAATGCTCAGTTCACATTTTGCCCATTTAATTGTGTCATAAGTAGAACTCCAGACTTCTCCTGCGCAGTTCATAAACCATCATCAGACTCATTCTGCAGTCAAACTGTGTTCACAAGAAACACATGGTTCTATTATCATAGCATGTTTGTTCATTTGCCATTTTTCATTTCTGTTGTTTACAGGAGAGGGAGCTACAACGCTGAAATGCCTCATTAGAAATAGAGATCGATCGATAAGAGTTTTTTCATGCCCGGTACGGATTCTTTTGAAACCAGAACAACTTATGGCTGATAAGATCTACCAATATTTCTGGGACGATATGCAGAACCGTTAATTTTCCCGAAATTGTATGAATTGAAATTGCAAAACAAACATATTCACAATTATTATTATTTCACTAGTGCAGACCAATAAGAGCTGTGAAGCCACATTTTGGTGTTGCCCTCTTCACACGTACGTGTTCATATGCAGCTAAATGTCTTTCCTTTAGTCAGGGGGTCAGCTAAACCAATTTTTTCCCCCTATGTTCAACATTTAAGGACGATAGCCGATACACAAAAAGGTGCAAATATCGGCCCGATATATCAGCCGTCTGTAACCGTCTCTCTCTAATTAGAAACGAAGGCGAAGTTTAGAAATAATGTGTGTTCTTTAAGATATTGTTTTGATGAGGAAAACAATTATTTAATTCACAGTGACAATTTCAATTAACTTATGAATCCAGCTTCTATTGAATGTTGTTGCTTATGTTTAGAGTGCCTAAGGCCAGATTTGAGACTGTTTATTCAAATGTTATGAAATTCAAATAGGCGCACTTGAAACTAAGAGCAATGCCGACCACTCAACGCACAAATATAACAAAAGAGTCTACAGTTAATATAAATGATAAAATGAGATATGGGAGTCAGGTTAAGGTTAGGTTAAGGTTTACATGGGCTTCATTCTCTGGTTATATGCAACATTTTGAGGATGTTTTCCCATTCAAAAGATAATAGTTTTGAATTGTTACTCGCTATGACAACAGTCCAGACTTGTCATCATTCTGAAACCAAATGGACAGACTACCTTATTGCCCCCGTAAGGAAATTTATCCTCTGCATTTGACCCATCATTCCTAGGGCAACCTGTCAAGAGCCGTGGGAACCCATCTCCGGTTGATACCTCTCTGTATTTTTTATGCAAGTTTACATTAACTGCAGGTCGGGTTCAGCGCCTCGTTTGAGTGGGTTACTACGGTGCGTATTTGACCGAAACAACGCGGGTTCATGTGATGTGTCTAATGACCTGAAAACCGCTCCAGATCGCTCCTCACCCGGACCCACACGCACTCCTAAGGTCAGTGTGGCAGGGTGCGTTGATTTGAATAACTCAAACAGGATCGTCCTATCAGATTTGGTTATTTTGACACATGAGAAACGAAGGAGCTCATTGGTCACCCATCATTTTGAACAAAATCAAATTTCTCACCTCAGATTACAGAGTTTAGTGCTTCGCTCTTGCCTGGGGTCCTTTACACTATACTTGACAGGTGGATTAGCCAGTTGGGGATATGCGTGGTCCGTCTGTATCGAAAAAAAAAGGAAAAAAATCTCACAGTGGACTGAAAAACATGGTGGATTTCTGCAGAATCACTAAGCAGCGACGCATTAAACTGTTAATCTGAGCTGAGAGAAATTTGATTTTATTTCGAATCAATGGAGCTCCTTCGTTTCACATGAGTTACTGAAAAAACGGCTTGAGATGGAGAGAGAGAGGTGACCAGACTGATATCAATCTGTATAAAAATACAGAGAGATATCATTCTGGATTTGACAGGCAAGTGCTTTGCTCATTAATTCTACAGAAATCCACCATGTTTTTCAGCCCCCTGTGATTTTTTTTCCCTTTCTTTTTCCCTCATAGCCAGCCATATTTGTTTTGATATGGATGGATCATGCATGTCCCTCATTGGCTAATCCACCTGTCAATCACGCCTATCCGAACTCAGGGAGATTCACCGGTGTCAAGACTCACATCTTCATAAAGTTTTGGAGAAGTGTGTGTTCTGGATCCCAGGCAGCATCTCCAGATCTTGAGCTAACCTTGGTCAGAACTACCTTAGCTGGAGGATTTGACCTATTTTGAATGTTTTGGTTTGATGGGGCGTGGACACAGGGAGAACATGCAAACTCCAACGGAAACAGACCCCACACCTCCTGGGAATCCAACCTGGGACCTTCTTGCTGTGAGGCGAGCGCACTAGCCAACACGCTGAATTACAAATCACCGAACAACTAAGCTAGACATAAAACAGCTACAAATAAGTCAAATATATGTTTTTCATTTTCACTCTAAGCTACTTAAAAAAATGAGTTTTTATTGTTTTGTTAAGTGTCACAAACTCCCAAATCATTTTGACAAGCAAATTGAAAATTAAAATAAATTGGCAAAAATATTATAATTTTAATTACTCGGGCCCTCACACGGGAGGTCCATGCATGTTAATCGTTGTCTTTTGTGCTTTTGGAGAATGGGAATTGTGTCGGGTTTTTCAGAGCGCTGAGGTTAAAACAGTCCAGAGCTGTTTCCATCAGGCTCTCATGGACTGAGTGGGTAAAAGGAGCACAAGGACCACGTGGAGCAAGAGGTGCAGATGTTACGGGAGTGATTAACGCTAACGCTTTACTGGCCGTTAAGCAGAGATGGAACAGAGATGGAAAAGGGCATTGTGGGTAAATGGTAGGGTTTATCTAAGGATAGGTTAACGCTTATGTTAAAATTTGTGCGGTGGAGTTTAAATGGAGCCTATTAGCAGTTTGAAGTGGACCACAGCTTATGTTTGGACTCTACCCAAGGTCCTGTAATCTTACTTTAAAGATACACTATGTAGTGAAATTATTCTTTTTAGTTTAAAAAGGGGGTATTATGCAAAATGGATTTTTTGGAGCGTTCTACCATGTTTTGTTCCCTCAACAAAAACATGCCTGAAGAGGTTTTAGATGTCATCCATGCATGTTTGAGTAATCTAGCGATCTCTCCCAGTCCCTAATCAAACCCTCCTTATGGTTAGCTGCAAGATTCTGTCCAATGCTCCGCCCACAAGCCTGCGTGGCTTGAAACTAATTACACATTTCATTGCATAGCATTTTCAAAATAATAAAAGGTAACATGGTGATCTAAATATGTTATGTGTTAGCAGTTAATATCCCATAGAAGTAAAATACCCCTCTTTAAGTCTAGTTCTAGTTGATTAAAATATTGCACTGATTTAGTTGATGTAATAATAATAGTTTTAGTTAACCAGATGTTTTTTTCTTAACTCTGATAAATGTAATGCCATTGCTTTATGGGACATGTGAGTTTGTTTATGCTCTGGTTTGGGGCTCTGGGATTGAAAAATGGAACTTGGATCAAGTCTCCACTCCTTATTTCGATTTCACTCATGAGCTGCCTTCCCACGTGCTCTTATTCACAGGAAACATGTGGATTCAGATGAACAAAGGCAGATTAGACATTGGGCCTGTTACCAGGTACAGGAGCTTATGTCCTGAAACAGGCCAGGTCCTGAAATCTACTGTTAAAGGTGCACTTTTTGAGTGGAAGTTGGGCCATCTGCTTGTCTCCATGGAGATTCTATTATTTTCCCTGGATTGTTCCACTGTATGACAGTAATCTAAAGAAACTAATCTATGAGCAGGTGACACCTCCAGGCCAAGTTACAGGTGGGATCTGTGGAGAGGGGAGCCCACTCACAGCGAGAATAAACTTTAATAATGTAGACCAGGTTTTCCCTGTTGCCTTTTAAAAAGTACCAAAAAACGTATTAAAAATCAGATTGTGCCCTCTGTTTCCAATAATGGTGCACTGTGTAACTTTTCAGATGTCCGCACCCTGCTTGTCTCCAAGGAGATGTTACTGTTTTACCTGGTTTATTCCGCAGTATGGCTTTAAACCTATTTGTCTCCATGGAGATAAACTGGAGAGACAAGCAGGTCCAGCCAAGTTACTGGTCAGACCTGTGGAGAGGTGAGAATACATGAATTTCTTTGAAAAAAAAAAAAAAATGAAAATACAGTATTTTTCACTCCATACTGTAGACTATTGCAGGCAAAGCAATTACCTCTCCATGGAAACGATGTGGCTTACCCCCGGCAGAAAAGTTACATGGTGCACCTTTAAATATTACAGGCCTTTAAGATGTTATGACGTAACCTGAAACCCATCAAAATAATGAAATAAAACCAGACCTGCAATTGTGATGTCGCTCCCATGTTCATAGCTCCCCCATTTTGACTTTTATAAACCGTGCCTGGTCCTGCTACCGTCGATTTGCATCGCTTGACATGATTATTTCAGAGCTTCCATATTCCCGCCCTCTCTCCCTCCCCTCTCTCTCTCTCTCTGTCCCTCTCTCTCCCTCTCTCCCCCTCTCTCCCTCTTCTCATTACATGCACAGGTCTGAATAATTGACGCAGCATTTATGGAGGAGTGATCCGCGCTGAGACGTCTATGTCCCTCTGGTCCAGGAGTGAATATTTAACCAACGGACATCCACATAGAGATCAGAGAAAGACTAGAGGGAGGAGAGGGAGAGGGGGAGACGGAGGGAGAAGGGAGAGAGAGGAGAGAGGAAGGGGAGACTGGAAGGCGATGATAAAGGGTTAGAGAGAGAGGAGAGGGAGAAGAGAAAAAAAGCGGGGAGAGTAGAGGCAGGGAGGGGGAAGAGGGGGGAAGGAAGAGGGAAGG
>KN486337.1:26766-49210 GCA_000787095.1 Periophthalmodon schlosseri | reverse complement strand
TTTTTTTACTTCCTCTCTGCAGGTCTTTACTCTCTCTGTTTTTACCTCTTCTCTGCAGGTCTTTCCTGACCTCATCAGACAAAGAGAATCTGTTCACGTTGGACCAGTTCCCGCTGTGGTATCGCCGAGCCGCTGAGAACCCTGCTGGACAGTTCCTGTACTACATGCCCAGACCGGACTCCAGAGGTAGAACAAGCACCTTCACCAATGCAACTCAAACCCAAAATTAGGGATGCACCGATCCAGCTTTGTCAGTTGAGATACCAATATCGATTCTTTGACTTTAAGTATCGGCCGATGATATTAACCAATAGCAGCGTAGAGAAAATATTAACTTATTACACAAGAGATCTGATCGTGTTATGCAGCTGTTATTTTTTTCTTTTCTATCTTTCTCTTTATTTACACAGGGGAACCCAGTGAGAACACTTAGACTCTTTTTCATGGGCACCCTGTTAAAATTCAATACAAACAGATAAACAAAACAAACAAATATGCAAGTCCATATAAAACATTAAAAACAGGAGCAGGTGTATAAAAGTCCTTCACATCACGACTGAACAGTTTTGTGAGAAAAAAGGTTTAAACACTGCGAGGCGTTCAGAGCTAAAATCAGTCTGTAAATCGTCTTATTCCATCCAATTAAAGCCCAACCAGGATATCGACTCAACCGATATCATGGAACCGATACCTATCCAGGTGATTTTTCAGTATCGGTGCTGATATTCAACATCAGCATCGTATCGGTGCATCCCCTTTAAATATTAACAAAATACTAATCTTTATGTACTAACCTTATCTAATGGGGGACTAATCTGTTCTTGTCTTTCCCTGTGAACTAACACACTATTGCTCTGAAATTTGGTGATGTTAATCTCAGGTGGAGGGCAGGGTCTATGTAACTCTATGAAAGAAATCCTAACTTCCAAAATCCAAGAAATCAAAATTTATAATCCACAAATGTTGAACCATCTCATTGTTTGTTTGGGATTGACTCAAAAACTTGTCATATTAATTTGAGTTGTTCACTCCTTTGAACTGACAACACTCACGTCTTTGGTTTTGAATAATGGCTCCACTTTCTGAAGATATTGTGAAAAAATCATTTGACTTTTGTTTATTTAAACTGACAATGAAGAGGCTGAACTTTAGGCCAGTTTTTGTTTCATGTGGATAGGCCCAGGAATAACAGCGATATTAACCATAAACCAGGTCTAAACCAGGTCTAAACCAGGACTAAACCAGGACTAAACCAGGTCTAAACCAGGTCTAAACCAGGCCTAAACCAGGCCTAAACCAGGACTAAACCAGGACCAAACCAGGTCTAAACCAGGTCTAAACCAGGACTAAACCTGGTCTGTTTCATGTGGATAGGCCCAGTAATTACTAACTAAACCAGGTGACAGTTACACAGAGACATTCTGTTCTGTCCTGAGTTCTGGTTTAGACCAAGTTTAGTCTAGTCTTATATATACAATTATGTGTAGACCATTTTTAATGTATTTAATCTAGTCTGATTCATGTAAAGCTCTTTGGCTTTACCTTTTATAAAGTTGGTGTGGGATTGGTAAGAATCAATTTACAGAGTTGAGTGACTTTTGAGCCCTGGTAATATAAATAAATTATATTAATGCCTTAGTCTTATTCAGCGATTTTTCCAGACGCTCAAAGTCACTTTACAATTTGGAGCATTTTTCATTCACTCCACACTCGGTGATGGTGAGCTGCTATTGTAGCCACAGCTGCCCTGGGACAGACTGACAGAAGTGAGGCTCCAAACTGGGTGGTAAGTTTCTCTTGTAGCCACAGCTGCCCGGGGACAGACTGACAGAAGTGAGCCTGCCAATCTGTGCCTCCAACCACCAACACTAGGCCTGTCACAATAATCACTAACAATCACTATATTGGCTTCCCGTTCAGTATATAAAAGCTTAGACAATATTTTTGGGGTCAGTATTTATCGTGTTACTTTTTTTTTGCACTACTGGGAAATTTTTGGTTATTTTTTGGCTTTATGATCAGATTTAAGCCATAAAAGTTTGAATAAATAACTTGTCTGACAGATGTAAACTAACACCTGAAGAGTTTCATTCTACTGTTTATTTATTGCAGCTCATGATTTTTAACAGTATTGTAGATTTATTATAGTTTTTGTGGTTTAAATCTGCTCTTGGGTTTTTGTGTCAGTGGCGTAAATCAGTTTCAAAATTATCGTTTATCGTCTATATTTACTTCAGCGATATATCAAACTTCAGAATGCGTTTTTGTGACAGGCCTAACCAACAGTCACACACACACCACCTTCATACTAGACTGTGTGGTGAAGTGTCTGGCTTAAGGACACAACTTCAGTTTTTGCCACCAGCGCCCCCCTGTGGCCCCTGGTATTCACAGCAGTCTCCCATCCAAGTCCCAGGCCTGCTTAGCTTCTGAGATCAGACGAGATCAGAATTTGACAAGGAGCTGTAGCCCTGATGTTGATGCCATGAGATATATTTTAATCTATGTATATTTCTTTCACTGTTTTTATTTTGACCATTTTCAAACCCACTGAATGTTTCCTAGTCTCACATGAAAAAAACACTGCATTTGTACCTGACGTGGGTGAGTTGTTTTGTCATAGTTTTGTCGCTGCATGTTCAGACGTATTCAGGGACTATGAGGCCGACTATAGCGCCACCTTGAGTTCGGAGGAGGTGGATGTCGAGTCGGAGGAAGAGGAGGGAGTGAGAGAGCGCAGGGAGGTTAACGAAGAGGAGGAGGAAGAGGAGGATGATGATGAGGAAGAGGAGGAGGAAGAGGGAGAGGAGGGTAGAGGAAAACAGTTCATTACTAGGCATGCAGCTTCCTCTGTTCAGCTTTTTATTTTATCTTTAAAATATTAATAAAAAATAATATTTACTCACTACTCTTTTGTTCACTTAAGTTATACATTTTTTGCATGGGCATGTTATGAAATACGTCCTTCTTTACTCTCTGCAACAGCTGAAATTACGCAGTTGGCATTTGGGCTTGTAACTATAGACTGTATTTATAAATGGACATAGCTAACCTGCTAGCCGTCGCATTCCAAATAGGAAGTGATCATGGGGGCGTTTCCGGCCCCTCTCTCTGTAACTGCTGCTGTCAGACTCGTCATTTTGGTCTTAAAATGTTTGTATTAACCCGCTCTACATGATCCTGGTGTTTTTATTTCATTATTGTGTCTGTAACTCAAGATATGAACATTAATAACAGACAAATCAGGTGCCTTCTTTCCAAGGTTGCTCCCGCTAGCGTTAACAACAGGTTTGACTGACAGCGTTGGCTCCAAATTGGCCCCTATAACTGCTCTAGCCTCGATGAGCTTCATTTGACTGGAGCCGAACGCTGTGGGTGACGTCACACTCAGCTCACTGTTGGCAATGCTCGGCTTTGAACTCAATATCTTGTACAGCACAACAATAAACAAAGAAGCTGTGTTGGCTTTATTTATATTTTCAAACAAATTTTAATGTCCTATATTTCCCTTTACCTTACCCCCGTGTAACCTCCACCGGTACATGCCCACTGTGACGTACACACCCACTGTGACGTACACGCCCACTGTGATGTACGCACTTCCTTCTCCAATTGTATTTTCTTAATCAGTGATTCTCGTAGGATTCGGCAGCGTCGCATAGTCATTTTGGTACAAATGAAAAAAAATGGGCTGCTCGCTGTGTGATGTGGTCGCATAGTCATTTGGGTACAAATGAAAAAAAATGGGCTGCTCGCTAGTGTGATGTGCAGCTATCCATAGGGGGTGCCGACGGCACGCGGCACTTTGCTGTGACGACATTTACGGCGACATCAGCTCCCATTGGGCACCGCAGTTTTCTAACGCGGAAGTCAGCAAATTTGTTTCTTTTTTTTTTATTAAGTTGTTTTAGATGAATATTGTGATTTAAAATGTGCAAATTATAACTTAATGATCCGCAGAGATTTTAACTGTAGAGACACAAGCTCAGTAGAGCTGATTTAAAGGCCAGAAGAAGCTCATAATAATAGATTTTACTTTTGTGTAGTTTTCAAAGTAGTAAGCGCTTATTATCGTCTTTGTTTTATAATGTTTGAATAGTAGTCTGGCTGTAAACGGGCTGTGTGGCAGTTGGCAGCAGTCGGCATGAGGCTTTCCAGATAAACGCATGGCTTTTATGATGATCACCTGCTCAGTTTAAGCTGGTCTGTCTCATATTTACAAACATTTTCAGATGCCAACGTTAATCTCTACAGTTCTCGTGTTTACGGTTCAAATGCTGTATAATAGGGCTGCAAGACTCATTGAAATCAAATGAAAATAAATGCAAACGAGAAGAAGTACCATCATTTTCCCCACAAATAACAAAATGTGCTGTCTTATTCTGTGTAAAAACTGCTAACCCTGTAGTTTAGATCTGTACACACATGTTCTGAAGTGTCCCTGTGAGTCAGATGCCCTCCCTATGTTTCCATGGGGTCTTATTCTGCGTAAAAGCTGCTAACCCTGTAGTTTAGACCTGTACAAACATGTTCTGAAATGTGATTCTTGTTTTAAAATGTGAACTTTGAACTTTAAACCCTGAATCTCAGATCGTGCAGCCCTATAGTACGATGCTATGCTGTTCATTCTTACACTATATGAATGCAGTTTACTTACATTGTGTTTAATTCCTTGTTTTGTTTTTCATCAGCTGGAAGGATCGTCATCTCCACCACCACTGTGACCGTGACCGCGGGGAAGAAGACCGCCATCGCCGCAGGTAGGATCGGCTTTGAGTTAGCGTTTTGTGAGATTTATTCTGCTGCTTGAGAGATCTGTCTGGGGATCAACATCTTTTGTTTTTATTGTTGCTTGCTTACAATAATGAACCTCACAAACCACATGTGCAGCTGTGGCTGTTTTAGCTTGAAGTATTCGTACATTTCCTGTTTCCTTTTGGCTTTGTTTGAATCGGAGCCACACGAGGTATAAAATGCTTTTTATTAAGGTCATATTGGTGATTTTTGTGAGACTCTGCTGGCTTTTGTTTGTGAGCGCATTGCAAAAGTACTGGTGAATTTTTGCGTACGTTTTTTTGGATTTATGTTGTCAACTTGTCGTCATAGCAACCAAGAGTCACATACAAAAGCAGTTACATACAGAAGAACAACAAAACACATATTATCAGATCATTACAGTATTTTCATTTATTTAATTGGCTGCAGTACAGTTTTGTGTTGATGTGTGAAGCAGTGGGTTTTTAAAACTATATGTCTGACCACTAGGTGTCACTATGCGCCCTGTCATATTCACTGTCTGTGGCGTCTGCCTGTTTACCTCTGGTGTCGTCTATGGGTAGAGCTGGTTCAGCCCTGTTTTACCAGTGAGGGAATGTAACCAAGTAAATGTTGTAAAGTACTGTAGTTAAGAATAAAGTTTAGGTATTTGTACTTGAGTAGATTTTAAAATGGATACTCTTACTTCACTACATTTGAGAGCAGTATCTGTATTTTCTACTCCACTACATTTTTGAACAGGACTGAAAAGTAAAAGCATTTTTTATTATTGTGTGAGACCCGCTGAAAAGGCTGAGGGTTTATTTTTAACATGTTCATAATTTGAGCAACACAAATATACAAATAAAAACAGATAGAAAAAAACGATAGATTCAGTTGTTTCTGTTGAACAAAACTTAGCTCAAATCTGTATCAAAATCACTACATTTGAAGCTTTATAAGATGCAAAATCTGCACAAAGTACTTTTACTTTTTACTCTTTAAGTACATTTTTAAACTTTAATACTTTCACCTCAGTAGTTTTTTTCAGGTGATACTTTTACTTGAGTATTTTTTGCTTCGGTATCTGTACTTTTACTTAAGTAACAGCATCGACCACTTCTTCCACCACTGAGTTCTTCTCCTCCTCCTTTTCCTCCTCCTCCTGCTCCTCTTCCTCCTTCTTCTTCTTCTCCTCCTCCTCCTCCTTCTCCTCCTCCTTCTTCTTCTTCTTCTTCTTCTTCTTCTTCTTCATTTATAACACAATAATCGGTGTTACCAGCTTTTATAAGTAGTACAAAAGATCAGTTTGAGTTTGACAGACTAAACGAAGGAGAGGAGAAAGAACAGAAAGTGCAGACGAGAAAATTGAAGGTTTTTCAAAGATAAAAAAGAAATAAAAAGTTTAACACAGATGCGGTCGTCATGGCAGCAGCGTCTGTCACTGATCTCAGACATGGAGTTGTTTAATTATGAGCCTTTTTGGATAATTTCATTAGTCCAAGTGGCAAATCTTACAGTAAAACACATTTGGCCTCACGGTCTAACCCTTCCTTCACATTGAGAAGGTTCCTGGTTAAATTCCAGGACGTAGTGGGGCCTATACATGAGTAGGTGGGTTTTCTTTTGGGGCTCCACTTTGCCTCATTAATCTTAAATGTGCTGTAGGCTAAATTAATTCCCCAGTTTGGTACTTCTGACCAAAACCCTTATTATAGATGGAATTCTGGGTCAAATGCATCTAAAATGTCCCTAGTGGTTAAAGAGATTAAAACAGTCGTCCACCAACTTAAAAACTGTTTGAACGCAATTCCAACTGCTGTATACTGTTGTTGTGTCATTGGGCAAGATACAGAACACACTTTACTTAGCATAAATGTGAAGTACAGGGTGTGATGGTGGGTCGGGTCCAAACGGTCCTCCGCTTTAACTTAAAGGTCCTATATTACACAAAACTGACTCTTGTGAGCTTTAATCCATGTTCTAATGCTGTTACCTCCTCAAAAACAGATCTGGAGTTGTGTTTTGTTTCATTCACACATGTTTGAGTAACACTTTATTATTAGTCTGTTTAATCTCCAAAGCTCAAAATGCTCTGTTCCACCTTGTGATGTCATGAAGCATTAGTTTTTAAGTTAACAGCTCCTTTTACCTTTAGTTCAGTAGAGATTGGCAATTCCAGGGCTGAAATTATCCAAATGATTCTAGTGAAGGTGTATGGAGTTTAAAAACACAGTGGAGCACTTTCTGTATTACCACATGACATCACAAGGTGGAACAGAGTATTTTCTGTTTGAGAGAAGAGCTCAGGCTAAATATGCAGGGTTTGTGTGTTAAACATGTGTGAATGAAACAATACACAACTCTTCACCAGAGACACTTCTGTGTTTAGAAAGAGACATGTTTGTGTCTCAATGCTAACGCTAATGCTAATTTTGAGGCATAATAAATATTAAAACACCACAAACTGAAGTATTCTACATAGAAATATAATACATAATTTTATGTTTTCTGATTTTAATAAAAGTGACTGTTAGCTTTGAGACATAGTGAGCTAGCTGGTGTGCTACTAGGCACAGAGCCTATTGAAAACAAAATGTTGCATATAACAGAAAGCTGAATATATACAGGTGTAGAATGAGAACCTAAAAAAGTAAAAAAAAATCAAGTTTGTATTATTTTTACATAACATTTTGTTTGTAAATAGAAACACAGTCAAGTCTCCATTTTAAAATATCAGCCACAGCTCTCGTCAGACATAAGAGTGATATGTTTTATTGAAGTCGATGCTTATAAAACACAAGGATTGCATTATGTCATTATCACGATCGTTTCAACACAGAGTGACCTCTGACCTCTCCTGGCCCATGCTGACCTTGGCTTCTGTGTGTTTCAGTAACAAACTAGAATGTATCTTTATTCACACATAGAATCTATAAAAACAGGGCCTGCTTCTACCCACATCACATTGTCTGACCTACAGGGGGCGTAAGGACACGGAGCTTGATGTATAGATGCAGTTTGGCCATTGACCCAAAGCACAATGCGTTTGGGACTTTTTCTTATATATGTTTACATTTTTTGTGGATTTACTTTTGTCCTATTCGTTAATATTAAAATTACAACTTTGAAGAAGCCCAGTTTCACATTAATCATCAGCGTTGTGCTTATTGGACATTACTTAATGTCCCATAATTAATAATGAAATCAGTTTATTCTGGTCAGAAGAACTTAACCTAATGGAACCTACAATGTTTTGTTTCATTGTTGACTATACAACTCCTGTAACTCCTGTTTACTTCATTTTAGCAAATACTAGCAGTAATAATAATAATCTGTATTCCATTAGCCAGTGAAACAAGAACGTGTTAAAGCTGGGCTATGTAACTTTTCTGGTAGGGGGTATTAGAGAAGCAGGTGCCAGCACCAGACCAAGTTACAGGTCAGATCTGTGTAGAGGCGAGCTTGCTCAGAGTAGGCATGGGACAATATTGAAATTTTGTGTGACGATTATTGTGGCCAGAATAATTACGATTAACGATTATATCACAATAATGATTAAAGTTGTTATGGATATGAATAATTATAACTTTAACAGAGAACATTATGGATGAGCAAGGCCATCAACTGGAATTTGGGGGCTGGGGCAATAAGCCTCACAAGCCTCACATATAATTATCACAATTATATAAAATGTCCCAAAAACGATTATTATCAACCCTTTTTATCATGATAAACGATATTGTTTATTGTCCCATCCCTAGCTCAGAGTAAGAAAGCATGTTTCTGAAGGATTTTATCTTATCAATAAAAACTGAGTAAAAGCAAGACAGACCAGTTTAATGCCATACTGTGGAACATTCCAGGTAAAGCTAATTGAGGCGTGATAAATATTAAAACAACACCACAAACTGAAGTGTTCTACATGTAAAAATAACTGGGTAGTCTTTATTTTAGTTGTTTTATTTTAGTTAACCACAAACTAAACATCTCCATGGAGACAAGTGGATGACGTACCCCCCACTAGAGAAGTTGCATAGAGCCCCTTTAAAATGCATGTAAATGAATAAATATATTGGTCAATCTTTAATGTTTTTATTTATGTCAAATTTATAAGGTAAAATCTCTCTTTTGATGAGTCCCGTCACCATAATCTAACTATACATAAACTATATCAACATCGTTCTATATGAAACATGGAACCATATATTTTGGGCTCAATATTTATCATGGGGACGTTTTCTTTGCAAAAATGGGGACATTTTTGTTATTTTAGTTGTAATGTAAGATTTGAGCTGTAGAGGGCAGAATAAGTGACTTTTATGGCTAATTTTGTCTATTTAAAAATGGTTCACTGGGATTTTCCTGTTATATTTTAATCTTAATTTGTGGCATTAAGTAGTTTCAACATTATCGTTTATCGTGATACTGCTCTATAGCGATATATCTTGCTTTAAAATGTGTTATGGTGGCAGGTCTACTCTTGATAAATACAAATCTAACATATTTACTTTGTTTACTTTACAGTTAAACCTTTTTTGGCTAAACTCCATCTATGCATCTGACACATTATCGTTCGCTAAATTTCAAAATAACAAGACGGACATATTTAAACTGACATGAAAACACATAGAACACAACTAAAGCCAATATGGTTCAGTACAGTTAAACAGCAAACACTTGGACGGAGAAATTTGGGAGGAGTCTAATATCGTAAATACCAACATATGAATATAGATCTTACCTTTTAACCTCTAGCATCTACAAACTGAGATTAGGGACCAGCCATTTTACTCATAGGGGATCAGTTTGCAATGAAAGCCCAACGCGCCGACATTCAAAAACATTATGGGAAATCTCTCAAGCTTTGGCTATGAACGCACCCTTATAAAACTAGAACCATTTAAGTGAGTTTTACAGACAACAGCTTGACAATATGAACACTTAATGTTACACACAACTTCCATTGCATATACAGACATATTTAGATGCAAAAATAGGTGGGACAAGTCAAAATACATGTGGTGTTTTATGTGAAATAGCAGCGTCGTATATGGTGAAATCTCTTGATCTTAAAATGCTCTTCAGATGCATTTTCCAGCACAGAGGTGGGCGATATTTTGCCAAAACGCAGACACTAACAATCCTCTTTTCCACTGACATGGTTCTCTTGGGGCTTTGGAGCGGGTCTGTGGAGCGGCTCCCTCCAGATGAGTTGTGTTTCCTGCTCCGAGCTCCAGGTCCAGGGGGTCTGCTCCGTGAGACGCTGACATCACCCAAACATAACTCATGTTTTCTTAATAAAATCCAAATTAATCTGAATCATACTGAATCATAAGGCCGATCCCAGCGATTCAGACAAAGTTCAGACAACGTTTCCAGCCTCAAAATGTATTTATTCAGACTGGCTTTTAACACTTTTAATACGTTGTACAATTTGTTTTTGTTTCAGAGTTTATTGTTTTGAATGTGCTTATATTGTGTTGGTTTTATTCGAAAGCACTTTGGTCACCTTGAGTGTTGTAAACGGCTCTATAAATGAAGTTTGATTGAATGATTAATAATTCCAAGTTTGTGGCGCTGTGAGACGTGGCTAATGCTAATGCTAAAGCTAGCGTAAACACAAAACTTCTTCCGGTCAATCGTCAGTTTTTTCTGCATTCATGTCACTTCTCTGCTCCTGTTACCGTAACTGGAAATATGGCGGTTTATCACAAGATCGAGTCAGCGGTCAGACCCTCAAACGGCAGCAGTACGTTTCACTTTAGACGGTGGAGACATTTGCGGCCCATAATGATCCGCTCCAAAGTGAACCAGTGGAAACGAGGCTATAGATGCTAACATTTGTATTAAAACTGTTTACTTTTAGGGATGACAACATTATGAAGTTTAGGCCTTGAAAATCACTACATGGATTCATCGTTGGCTGGAGGTTTTTGTTATTTTAGTGGTAATACAGTAAGATTTGAGCTTTTTCAGTTCTGATACTGATTCTATGGCTTTACTTTACATATTTGCCGATCCCGATATCAGCCGATCCCAGAGCAGAGACTGAAAACCTTAAAACAAAAATAAAATGAGATAAAACTGATCCACGTGTTATGCAGCTGTTGTTCATCTCAAGTAACGACAAAACTACTTTGTATGAATAAAACTTCAAACATTACTGGGCCGAGTATAACCTATAATTAGTATCGGATCAGTGCATCTCTTCTTCTATGGCTAATCATTGGTTCATTTTTCTATTTATTTATTAAAGCTCAGGGCTTTTAATGATACTGTCTATTTAAAAATGGTTCACTTGGATTATTCCTGTATATTGTTTTTGTGTCAGTGGTTTAAAGTAGTTTAAATATTATCATTTATCGCATTATTTCTCTGTAGCGACATATCGAGCTTCAAAATGTTTTATTTAGCCAGGCCTTATTAGGTTAATCGATAATTCTTGTGACTATTCAGATCACAATAATCAAGCTAAAAAAATATAATCGGAACCACTTTAGAAGCAAAATGGAGTTGTTTCCAAACAGTCATGTACAGAGCTTTGTCATCCCATCGCTTCTGATCTGTTTTTACTTTTTTTTTGCACATTTCTTCTGGACTACACAAATAGGATCTTATTTATTGTTATTGGTGGAATCTAAAATGCATATCAAGATAATAATTTCTGTCGATATCGCCCACCTCCGTCTCTGTGCTCAAAACAAACATTAAAACGTTGCAGACAGAAAAATAAAGTGCTGGTTAATCGTCCTTAGATGACTTCTTATAGATATATTTCTTCCATGCTGTAGTAGCAAACCGACACCGCTGAGGGTAAAATACTCAAAGATTCTGAGTCCCAGCGGTTCATTTATATGATGTGTTTGAGGCAGCCTTGAAACCAAAGTCCACTTGAAGAACATGCTGCTGTCTCCACTGGGAAAAGAACAGGACCTCTCCAGTACTAACGGTAACATCGAGCATCAAGTATAGGCAGAAGTCCCAGTTTTGTATCGTTTTTGTAATTCTTGTTCCAAAGTTCATGAAATCAACACAGAAGACGCCTCGCTCCCAAAGTTTGCCGATACTGTGTTAATCGAAACCATTGGAAGAAACCAAAGGAGGCAGAGGTGAAGGTTTGGGTCCTGGATCTGATTGGACCATTGGCTTTGAAGAGGTTAAAGACGCACTGCGGGACTTTTCTGCTTGTGTCCATGGAAGTGTCATTGCTTTGCCCGGAATGTCCCACGGTATGGCATTAAATGTGTCCATGGAAACGAGGAAGGAAACGCAACCGGGCCAAGTTACGGGATGCTTTATGTTTTACTAGGTGTTTGAGTAATACCCCATAGTGATGTCATCAGTATTAGATGCCGTTATGTTTAATAATGCCATACTGTGGAACATGCATCCAGGCCACGCAATACCATCTCCGTGGAGACGAGAAAAGTTCCGCTGCACCTTTAAGGAGGAGAGAGATATGGATTTAACACATTTGAGAATCACGACCTGAAGCCATCATGCCTCTATGTACAATATACTACTTCTACTGATCCATTTGACACCTGTATGAGTGCAGAAAATCCCTGAAAGTCTCCTGAAAATTCCCATTAGCTTTTCCTTACACTGGAATACAGTGATGGGAAGAATACTTTGAAATATATTTAGTTACAGAATACTGAATACCCGCAATAAAATGTAGTTTTTCCCAATAATATTGCGCAGTTTGAAGGTTAAATTGTGAGATTTGGAGCCGAGTTCCAAATGTGGAATTTGGTACCATAGCAACCAAAGAGCCAATCCGAAGCGAGGCTGTTGACGGTAATGCCCCTTCCTGCCTGCACTGCTACAACACTGTCAATCAAACCTGTTGCTATGGCTAGCAGGAACGACCTCTGGGAAAAAAGGCGCCTGATTAGTCTATTATTAATGTTCATATCTTGATTTACGGACGCAATAGTGAAATAAAAACACCAGGATCACGTAGAGCGGGTTAATACGAACATTTTAAGACCAAAATGACGAGTCTGACAGCAGCAGTTACAGAGAGAGGGGCCACAGTTTTTACATAGAAAGTGAATTGGAGCCAGAGTTGATGGAGCTGGAAATGCGCCAATGCTCACTTCCTATTTGGAATGCGGCGGCTAGCGGGTTAGCTATGTCCATTTATATATACAGTCTATGGCTCAAGTACTCCAATGTATTCCTTAGATTTTGGTAAAGTAGCTGTATTCTGAACTGAACCTCCTCATAAATAGTATTCTATATTTTTTTTGTTCATGTGTTACTTCCCAACACTGGTTCTAAATCCTAAAATGATATGTTTTTAAACTAGTCTGAGCCAAAATCACTGTTCCTCTGCCAGGACTCTGTAATGTGGGCATTGTAATGTAATGCCCAAGTAGGAGGCTTGTGGGCGGGATCCAGGGACGATCGGTAAAATACTGCAGTGGATTTGAGCAGCAAACTATTGTGTAAAGTATCATAGAGGTAAAACATAAATATTGTGTTTTATTCAGGGTTCTGTACTAACACAAAAACTAAAGGCAAAAATATACGTGCTGGATGGGGAAACGGTTTTATAGCATTCTTGAAACTCCCAAAAGACAATTTCGGATTTAGGGTTGCAAAGTCTAATCAAAATTGGAATTTGAATCGTTTTAATTAGCAAATCGCCATGGTTACAGTAATTAAAGTAATATATTGTGCTCTGAAAATAATAAAATAGCCGATCTCGTTCTGGTTTAGTACGACATATAAACTGTTTTAAACCTGCTGACCCTGTAGTTTTGACCTTCACAAACATGTTCTGAAATGTGTTGGATTCTTGGGTTATTTTAGCAATGTGTTTACCCTTGGACTGTTTAAAATTTACTCTCTGATCTTAATCTTTATTTCTACCATTACAAATCTAATTCTTTTAAATCCTCTTTTGCACAATATGGGACTTTTTAAAGACGCACTATGGGACTTTTTGGGCGGAGGGTCTGTCACCAGCTTGTATCCGAGTTGTTATTGCTTTGCTCGGAATGTTTCACAGTGTGGCGTTAAACTTATAACATCTCCTTTGAGACAAGAGGTTGATGTTAAATGGAAACACTCTGTTCTACTTTGTGATGTCATCAAGTGGTAATACAGGAAGTGCTCCACTGTGTTTTTAAACTCCATACACCTTCACTAGAATCATTTGGATCATTTCAGTCCCGGAATTGCCAATCTCTACTGAACTAAAGGTAAAAGGAGCTGTTAACTTGAAACCTACCACTTCATGACATCACAAGGTAGAACAGAGCTTTGGAGATGTAGACAGACTAATAATAAAGTGTTACTCAAACATGTGTGAATGAAACAAAACACAGCTCCAGGTCTGTTTTTGATGAGGTAACAGCATTATAACATGACTTAAAGCTCACAAGAGTCAACTTTGCGTAATATAGGACCTTTAAAGCTAGTCTGTGGAACATTCCCAGCAAAGCAATAACATCTCCATGGAGTTAAGCAGGTAGTGGACCCTCCTACTGAAAATTTACATAGTGCGCCTTTAATGAATAGAAATATGACATAACAAATACAACTGTGAACTAAAGCTACTGTCTCTGTGTTGGTGCATTGTTAAACGTGTTCTCCTCTCTCTCCTCTTGAGCCCTTTAAATATTACCCCTCCATTTTCACACTCCTCCCCTTTAAGCCACTGAAGAGATCTGTTTTTCTTCTCTTTCTTCTCCATCTGCCTCTCCGTCTCCCATCAGCGGCTGCCTCTTTTTCAACTCCCTCTGATATTTCGCCATAAGTGAAGCGTAGATGCACCCGTACGCCGCCGCCGCCACCATCATAATGCACACGATCCCACAGACCACGCCGGCGATGACCACGGTACCGATCGCGCGCCGGACGCTAACGGGACGGTATCTTGCCCGCACGCAATCCGACGTGCCCTCTCCGCCGGTATTCGAAGGAGAGGAGTCTTCGCTGTTGTCGCTAGGGGGCGCGTCTCCGTTTGCGTTGCCACGGCTACACGGGGGGCCGCTGTTGCCGGGACCAGATCGCGTTCCGTCCCCGTTCTCGTCGTCCAGCTGTAGGCAGTAGTTGAACATTTCGACGGGGACGGTTCGAATGTCACGCCCGCGAAGGTCTTTGGGAAGGGTGCACTCCACGGCGTCGACTCTGCCTCCTGATGGAACAGAAACGAGGAGCGAAATTATAAACGGTTTTAAAACAAGACAAGTTTATTTGTATAACACAATTAGTACGTGGAGCAATTCAAAGTAAAACCAAATAGTCCAAATAAAGTAGGCAGTATGAAAGGGGCTATATCCAATTATTCTGTGTAGTTGAGCAAAACGTGTTTAAGCAGCTGTTGAGACCACTGTGTTTTATCCTCCGAGAATCAGGAAGTATGCTGTTAGCATGTTAGCTCCACAGTGAAGGCAACTCTCCAATCTGGTGTCAGTCTTTGAAAGTTGTGAAAGAATAAAGGTAAAAAGAGGAGTAACTTTGTATCTCTGCAAACTGTCTCTGTCCGCTGTTGTTTTTCCAACTCTCGCAATGCATTGTGGTCTATATTCACCAATCTAGTGACCACCGATGCCCACTACTTTCAAGGTGCATTGTGGGAAATTTTGAGTGCGCTACTTTTTCACTAACTGGACATTCAGACACCACTCAAAATGGCGTAACCCCTAAACAGTGCCCCCTGTAGGGAAGAGTGTGGACATGCAGACAGCCAGGGACTTAACAAAAGCTCTCAAATCTCAAATCTCAAATCTCAAAACTCAAACTATTCTGCACTGATGGATGATGGGTCAAATGCAGAGGGCTAATTTATACCTTATGTTACCCAGGGGTGTAAAGTAACTAGTAAATGAACTTTTTCAGTAGATTTTTAACATGTAATCGTATTTAGCAACATTTAAAGTCGGAATAGCTTCTGAAAAAGTCCCAGTTCTCTCAGTCTGTCTCTGCACCTTCTTCACAAACAGATAACAGTGCTGCATCGCCTCCTCTGATTGGCCAAAGCTCAAAGAATATGCAGATTTGTAAAATAACTTAATCTTTAAAGTGTTTAATCAATCAGGTTTTGTATAAAAACTGTTCTAAAGTTGCACTGAAAAGTAAATAATACCATGGATGCCATTTTGGAGCAGTTCTTGTACATTTTTATACAGCGCTTTTCCACCTTTAAGGCTCAAAGCACTTTACATCAAGGAACCACTCACCCATTCACACACACATTCATACACCAGTGTACACAGACACTGGGGGGCGAGGGGGGTTAAGTTTCTTGCCCAATGACATCACAACAACAGCATTAATCTGTGGGAGCTGGAATTGCACTGCCAACCTGTGGGTCAGTGGATCTGACCGCTCAACCAATGATGTTTATGTCAAGAGCAGGATTTAAACTGTCAACCTTCTGATTACTGGACAAACACTCTACCAACTGAGCCACCGTCACTACTATTATAATTGAGTACATTTTTAGCCATGTAACTGTACTTTTAGTCCACATTTTGAATCCTTTTTCCTCCACTGATCTTAATCTACCTCAGATCCTGTCTCAGTTTTACATTTTAAACACTTTACGAGCATGAAAATATGAGGTGCTGAGACAAAAAGAGTCTCATAAAACCCCACGGGGACGAGGTAGTTTGTTCGTTGTGGTTTGTGTAATTAGAATCATTCAAATTAGAATTTTGATTAAGTTTTGATTAAACTCTTCAATAATATTATGCTGTCTGAAAGAGTGGTAGAATCATAAAGAATCAGCACCTTTAAAGGTCCCATATCACACAAACTGACTCTTGTGAGCTTTAAGTCATGTTCTAATGATGTTACCTCCTCACAAACAGACCTGGAGTTGTGTTTTGTTTCATTCACACATGTTTAACACACAAACCCTGCATACTTAGGGAGTTCTTCTCTCATACTGAAAACACTCCGTTCCACCTTGTGATGTCATGTGGTAATACAGGAAGTGCTCCACAGGAAGTGTTTTTAAACTCCATACACCTTCACTAGAATCATTTGGATGATTTCAGCCCTGGACAAACCTTTTGCTCAGCTACTGGACAAAAGGTAAAAGGAGCTGTTAACTTGAAAGCTACCAGTTCATGACATCACAAGGTGGAACAGAGCATTTTGAGCTTTGGAGATGTAAACAGACTAGTAATAAAGTGTTACTCAAACATGTGTGAATGAAGCAAAACACAGGTACACAGGTCCAGGTATGTTTTTGAGGAGGTAACAGCATTAGAACATGACTTACAGCTCACAAGAGTCTATTTTGTGTAATACAGGAGCTTTAAAGGCTCTGATTCTTTAGTTTAAAACAAAACTATGTGAGGAAAATGAATGTTAAAGATTTGTAATAACGTCTCATTCACTATTTCACACTGTTTCTAACGAGTTTTCTACCACGCAGCAGGACACAGAGGTCACTCAGGTCCAGAGCTCTTTGAATTAATGAGCGAGTGCAGTGGGAGGAAAGAGAGAAAGACAGAGGGAGAGAAGGAGAGACAGTAGGAGAGAGACAGAGGGGAGCGCTGGGGGGAGAAAGAAGGAGAAAAAGAGGAGGGGTGGGGGGGGACAGAGTGGAATGGAGAGAAACAAAAGTGAGAGAGAGAGAAGAAAAAGAGAGAGGGAGGGAGACAGGGTGAAAGTTAGAGAGGGGGAGAAAAAGGGGAAAAGAGAGGGGAGGGGTGGGGGGGCAGGGTGGAATGGAGAGAGAGGGAGAGAGAAAGAGAGAGGGGGAGAGTGGGTGAGGGAGACAGGCTGGAAGGGAGAGAGAGAAGTGAGAGAGGAAAGAGAGGGGGTGGAGAAAGAATAAGAGAAAGGGGGACAGTGGGGGGGACAGGGTGGAAGGGAGAGAGAGAGGGGAGAGAGAGGAGACAGAAAGAGAGAGATGGAGGGAGAGAGGAGAAAGAGAGATAGGAGGGAGAGCGAAAGAGAAAAAAAGGGAGAAAGAGAGAGTGCGGGGGGGTCTGGTTATACCAACACTGGGATGAGTCATACATGAGTTAATGTCGTGAGCAGAGGACAGTGTCTCTGTGCTCAGGTGGACTTAGACCTCCATATTGTGACAAGACACGCCCACTTTACAAGACACGCCCACTTTAGCACAGCACCAGTGTCTCTAGTTTTAAGGTGTGGACTTTTTCTCTTTTTTTTTTTTTTTTTTTCAAATAAGGTCTGGATTATAATGTGCTAGAAACAGACAATCGCCCAACACTAACATCAGTATTGGTGATATTTCCTTTGCAAAATTCAACTTAAAGGTGCACTGTGTAACTTTTCTGGCCGGAGGGTCCGCCACATGCTCATCTCCATGGAGATGTTTTGATGTCAGGTGTTTTTATTGAAAAGCATCACTTGCTTGTCTCCATGGAGCTAAATTAAAACTTATACACCTAAGACTGGCGTTTGAAATCTGTTCACCATAGACCTGCATCTGCTTCCATTCATACTAACATGAAGCTGTTGTAAAGCCGTTGATCTGTGGCCTTGAATACACAAAACGACAGAACAGAAGCAGGCGGAGGTGTAGAGATGTATTTAAGTAAATAAATATTTAACATGTAGACGCTTTGTGAGAAATGAGTCCCCTTTGCATCAGATGTGTCAGTGCTGTCTCCTGTGAGCTGCTCTCAGATCCATGAGGGAACGCTAACTACCACATTTATACACAGAGTGACATTAACTGCACTGCGGCTCCTCTGGGAGCTCATGAGGCCAAGGCTTTGTGTTATGAATCATAACAGGAACAAGTACGCGCTTTTGGGAAGTACAAGTACAGATACTGGAGCAAAAACACACTCAATTAAAAGTATCACATGAAAAAATCTACTGAAGTAAAAGTACAGATACTGGAGCAAAAAAATACTAAAGTAAAAGTAAAAGAAGTAAAAAGATTTCAGCAGGTCTCACACAATAATAAAAAATACTTTTACTTTTCAGTCCTGTTAAAAAATGTAATGGAGTAGAAAGTACAGATGCTGCTCTCAGATGTAAAAGTATCCACTGTAAAATGTACTTAAGTAGAGATACCTAAAATGTTTACTTAAATACAGTACTTTACTACTTTCACTTTGTTAGAACCATACTTTCTATTGCCATGTATAAAAACCCTGTAATATAAAGTACTTCAGAAATACATGGGATTCTTCTGTAAGTTTAGCAGCTCAAACTTTGAACCCAATCTTGATTTTAGTGTTTAGAGCCCTCGTCAACAAACTCAGTGGTTGGTGGTTCGATCCCCGCTCGGTCCAGTGCTTACTGTGGTTGTGTTCTTGGGCAAGACACTTCATCCACCTTGCCTAGTTTGAATGTGACGTTTGAGTGATTGGTCGTGGGAAGAGGAAACGATGGCAAGTATAGAGTTAACTCATATTTGATTGTAAAGCACTTTGAGTCTCTTGAAAGGAGCTGTATTTAAAAAAAGAGAGGACCATGCACGAAATCTGGTATTTTCAAACAGACACAAGATCAGCCAAACTATATCATACCTGAAGGAGCTGCACATACACATATTCAAACCAGGTCTAAACCAGGTCTAAACCAGGACTAAACCAGGACTAAACCAGAACTAAACCAAGACTAAACCAGGACTAAACCAGGTCCAAACCAGATGATCCAAACTAAATCATATCTGATGGAGCTGCAAGAAACACAAAAGTTCATTTCATATTGTCGACATAAAGCTCAAGTCATTTCTAGACTCCAGTAAGACTGTTACTGTAAATATGTATTACTCAGGTACGAGTAAAAGTACGATTGCTGTAAACTAGTTTCACTGAGCCCTGCCCACCTCTGCTCTGCTGATACGGGCACAATATGAATCGAAGAGCTGACAAGAGCTGGCGGTGGCGATGCTTCGTTAGCGATGCAGCTAAAGCCCGAGGCGGTGAGGAGAATGTAGATTTTACACATGAGCAGAACACAGAGCTGGGCCTTTCTGATGTACTCACAGTATTACACAAACCAGACACACTGTACTATAACAGCATGGACTCGGTCAGGCTTTTCAACGGGAACTGGGACTCCATGTGTTTGGAGGATATCTGGAATATAGCCGTAGATAGACTAGTAATAAAGTGTTACTCAAACGTGTGAATGAAACAAAACACAACTCCAGGTCTGTTTCTGAGGAGGTAACAGCATTAGAACATGACTTTAAGTTCACAAGAGTCTATTTTGTGTAATACAGGAGCTTTAAAGGCTCTGATTCTTTAGTTTAAAACAAAACTATGTGAGGAAAATGAATGTTAAAGATTTGTAATAACGTCTCATTCACTATTTCACACTGTTTCTAACGAGTTTTCTACCACGCAGCAGGACACAGAGGTCACTCAGGTCCAGAGCTCTTTGAATTAATGAGCGAGTGCAGTGGGAGGAAAGAGAGAAAGTTAGAGGGTGGAGAAAGAGAGGAGGGAGAGAGCGGAGAGTGAGGGAGAGAGACAGGGTGGAAGGGAGAGAGAGAAGGGGGAGGAGGATTCACTTGTAGGGGGCAGTAGTGTTTACAAATGAGATTGGAGACAGCACCAAATTAATATTAGTACAATTTCTGCCAGAAGAATCAGTGGCTCAGTTGGTAGAGCGTTTGCCCACTGATCTGAAGGTTGCCAGTTCAAATTCCGCTCTCGACCTAAACGTCATTGGTTGAGTGGTCAGATCCACTGACCCACAGTTTGGCGGTGCGATTCCAGCTCCCACAGATGAATGCCGTCATTGTGTCCTTGGGCAAGACACTTAACCCACCTCGCCCCCAGTGTCTGTGTACACTGGTCTACGAATGTGTGAGTAGTTCCTTAATGTAAAGCACTTCGTATTGCTATTGTTGACCAAAATATGTATAATTTTTTAATCAATATCACTACATTTACACTTGTTTACTTTTTCCTGTTTAAGTACATTTTTAAACGGGTACTTAAATACTTTTACTTAAGTCGATTAGGGGCTGGGGGAGACATTCAGACATAGCCATAGATGCACATCTTTAGCTCCTCACCTCTGTACAGGAGCCATTCGATCCAGTGCTTGAAATCCCTCAGGTTACAGTCACATTCCCAGGGATTCTGCCCCAGCTCCAGGTACTGCAGGTTCACTAGAGGCTCAAAGGCCGCTCTCTCCAGCGCATGCAGCCTGTTACCTGCCAGCGATAACCACCTGAAATCACACACACATCAGGTGGGTCCATTTCCTCCAGGCAAAAAAATATTAAATTAAGTAAATACAAATTCTGAAGACAACTTTGGGAATAAAGTTTACATTAGAAATTATGTAAAAATCTCGTCTTGTTTTGTTCTCGTGGATCCAATCTCGTGTCTCGTCTCGTCAATAGACTGTAAAGAAGTCGACCAAGTGAGTGTGACGTCACCCACAGTGTTCGGCTACAGTCAAATGAAGCTCATCGAGGCTAGAGCAGTTATAGGGGCCAATTTGGAGCAGAGTTACAAGGGGAAAGAAGGCTCCTGATTTGTCTGTTATTAATGTTCATATCTTGATTCACAGACAAAATAGCGAAATAAAAACCCCAGGATCATGTAGAGTAGGTTAATATGAACATTTTAAGACCAAAATGATGAGTCTGACAGCAGCAGTTACAGAGAGAGGGGCCACAGTTTTTACATAGAAAGTGAATTGGAGCCAGAGTCGATGGAACCGGAAGCTCGCCCATGATCACTTCCTATTTGGAATGCGGCGGCTAACAGGTTAGCCATGTCCATTTATATATACAGTCTATGGTTTCGTCCCACCCTTACTAGAAAGTACTATATGTTATTTAATCTCTCAATCAGCTGCTGTCTTCCTGTGGCGGCTCTCGTTGTTTTGTTTTTTTTTATCATAATTTTGATAATGACGCCGTGATGGAGGCTTTATGAATGCGTGTGTTCACCTGAGGCTCTGCAGCTCGTCCAGCAGACCCAATGGAACCGTTGAGAGCCCATTCAAGGACAAATCCAGGCTCTGGAGTCCACCCAAACCCTGCACAAATGAACCGCATCAGCAAACAATACAGGGCACTCACTGCAGCCACCGGTCCAGGCCAAGACTTCAGAACAGCATCAGAGTGGACTTAAAGGGCCCATAGTACAATATTGTATGACCTCTGTTCTAATGTAACTCCAGGTATGTTTTTGAGGAGGTAACAGCATTGTAACATGACTTAAAGCTCACAAGAGTCAGTTTTGTGTAGTATAGGACCTTTAAACAGTGCAATTAAAGGCAAGGTATTACACAGGCTTATGCAATCGACAGGATTTGAGGCGCAGATCAATTGTTTTTTATAATCTGGATTTATGCCCAGATACAACACATTCAATAACTTGTTTGTGCTTCCGAAACATAAACATGGTGCATAAGATTAAAAATGTAATCGGATTGCTTTGTTGCTTTGAGGGTCCCAAGTTTGATTCTCAGAGCAGGTGGAGTTTTTGTGTGTGGAGTTTGCATGTTTTCTGTGTGTGTGTGAGTTTCTATCTAGGCACTTTAATCAATTTAAAATATGCAGCGTTGTAATCCTTCAGGTATAGATACTCTTAAAGGGCCCATATTACGCTCTTCTCTGATCTCTGTTCTAATGTTGTTTCCTCATCACAAACAGACCTAGAGTTGTGTTTTGTTTCATTCACACATGTTTAACACACAAACCCTGCATATTTAGGCTGAATTCTTCTCTCAAACTGAAAACACTCTGTTCCACCTTGGAACA
>KN486337.1:3964-26671 GCA_000787095.1 Periophthalmodon schlosseri | reverse complement strand
GATTTAGGCTGAGTTCTTCTCTCAAACTGAAAACACTCTGTTCCACCTTGTGATGTCATCATGTGGTAATACAGGAAGTGCTCCACTCTGGTTTTAAACTCCATACACCTTCAGTAGAATCATTAAGATCAATTCAGCCCTGGAATTGCCAATCTCTACTGAACTAAAGCTAAAAGGAGCTGTTAACTTGAAAACTACCACTTCATGACATCACAAAGTGGAACAGAGCATTTTGAGCTTTGGAAATGTGTGAATGAGATATGTGTGAATGAAACAAAACACAACCAGATATGTTTTTGAGGAAGTAACAGCATTATAACATGGATTCAACCTCACAAGAGTCAGTTTTGTGTAATATAGGACCTTTAACAAGAAACCTAAGTACGTAAATAACAAGCTAGCGTTAGGTACTTCTGACAAAGATCCATGCATGCCCATAATCACATCCTATTTGGAACACGGCGGCTAGCAGGTTAGCTACGTCCATTTATATATAAGGTCTGTGTGTGATGTCAGAATCCCGAGCTCTATTAAGCCGATATAGATCAGCATTGCAGTTTATAATGAAGAAAATGTGAAGTAATGATCTAAATATGCTATAGTCTGTTATAGTTTATTATTATATGCAAATGACACTGCGGTGTTTTTGGAGGCACAGGACTTGCATTGGCTCTCAGTAAAGGGCATTCGATCCAAAAGCTTTTGCCACATCACTGCAGCACAATGAGGAGCAGAAAACGCCAGTCACACAGTAAACTTACACTACCAGGCCAAATTTTGGACCATTTTTGCTACTTTATACGTTCTATATGCAAACAGAAGACATCAAATATATGAAGTAAGATATATGGAATTATGTAGTAAAGAAAAGAAGTGAAATAACTCTACTAAAAAGATTTTCAAATCCTCAAAGTAGCCACTCTTTACTTTGTTGGAAAATATTTAGTAAATGGTAAACGCATTTACAAACATTTTATATAGCTCTTTTCCACCTTCAAGGCTCAAAGCGCTTTACATCAAGGAACCACTCACCCATTCACACACACATTCATTTACCAGTGTACACAGACACTGGGGGCGAGGTAGGTTAAGTGTCTTGCCCAAGAACACAAAGACAGCATTCATCTGTGGGAGCTGGAATCGCACTGCTAACCTGTGAGTCAGTGGACAAACACTCTACCAACTGAGCCACTGTCGCCCATAGTCGAGTTATTTATCTTTACTACATAATTCCATATATCTTACTTAATATATTCGATGTGGAAAGTAAAAATAAAGTTAAAACAAACACTGACTGAGGGGGCGTGTCCAACCCTTTGACTGGTGGTGTACGTTACAGCAGAGCGATGATTGGCTCTGGATGCAGTAGTTGGTGTGTAAGAGCTTTTACCTGGAACAGCTCCCTGTAGAGGCCTGTCAGGGAATTGTTATGCAGAGTGAGTCTCGTCAGGTTGGACATGTCTCGGAATAATCCTCCCGGCAAATTATCCAGGTAGTTGTTGGAGAGGTCCATTTCCTGAAACCCACACCACACATTTGGTTATAAATAGACCCACACAATCATTTTTACATACACCACTGCTATATTTGGTTAACAATCAAGTCTGGGCTTTACATATTAGATGCCTTATATATTTGCCAGATAAGGAGAACTGTTCTAACTGTTCTAACCCGTTCCTACTTCATGTATTTTGGTTCTTTCGTACACTAGATTGAAAATCAGATGCTAATCGATGCTAAAACTCATCAACACTAGATACTCTTTTGGTTCTTTCGTACACTAGATTGAAAATCAGATGCTAATCGATGCTAAAACTATCATCGACACTAGATACTCACTGTTTGCAGGTATCGATACTAAAAAAATCCCATTGACAGGACAGAAATGAACCTTTCCTGAATGTCTTTAGAATGATCTTGAGCTGTATCAGAACAAGTATAAGCATTTTACTGTACGGTAATCAGGAAGTGCGTTAGTTTGCTAGTTGCTGTTAGGTTTACTGTCACGGCAGAACTCGAAAGTTGTGAATCGCCATTATAAACTCATCATGGTGAAAAATTAGGATGCTTGGAATGCATAAGGTAAAAGAGGAATGTATTTGGACCCCGGCCCGTCAACAGAAATTTGGGGGCCCGGGGCAAAGAGCCTCACATGGGCCCCCCTCTAATATAAATTAATAGGATGAAGGTTCAATTCTGGGCACCTAAAACTCTGGGGCCAAGGATAACAGGTCCCTGTGGTCCCCCCCGTCCACTCCCCTGTTTGGACCACTGCTGTTTTTCACGTTTTGAAGATTGTAAAAATCAGTGATAGGACTGTCTCGATAAAAAAAATTTGAAGCTCGATATATTGCAATAAAGAAATATAGCGATAAGCGATAATATTGAACAAAGTAAGATAATCCCAGTAAACCAATTGTTAAATAGACAGTATCATTAAAAAGCCCGAGCTGCAGCAGATAAATGGCAAAATGAACAGATACAGTCATAGAAGTTATTTATTCCACCCTCTACAGCTCAGATCTTATGTTATTACATAAAAATAAGAAAAACCTTTTCACTGTTGCAAAGAAGAAGTGCCAACAATAAATGTCGAGCCCTAAAATATATCGTTCCAGTTTTGATATATTCAGGAGGGGCTTGAGGGGAATGGCCAATGCTCCCCCATAGCTCCCCCAAAGATTTTTGCCCCATTTTCATAGCACACATACAATCTCAACTAAAATGTGCATGTCTCTAAATCAACATGTTAATTTAGGGCCTTTTATTAATATTATTCATTGAAGAACTTTGCACCCCCGTAGCCCCAGGAGCAGAGTCACAGGGAGGGCTTGAGGGGGCACTAGCCTTCCCTAGAATGGTCAATGCTCCTCCTTAGCTCCCCCAAAGATTTTTGCCCCACATCCAATCTTGACCAAAAAAGGTTGTTCAAAATGAGACTCCAATAAAAAACGAATTCCATATTAGCTTTTATAAATCACTACATTTAAACTGGTTTAAAACAGCGACTTAAACAGGGGGGAGGGGGGTGTGCGCCATTGTTAAAAGGCTCTAAGTTAACATGATAAGTGAGCACCCACATTGAAGACCTTAGCCCCCCCATATCTCCTCCAACCAAAAATATCTAGCGCCGCCCCTGCATATATTGAACCATAAGTCGATATTCTCGTGACAGGCCTAACAGTGTGTTTAATTGACATAGGCTTAAAATACCAGCAGCACTGTTGAAAGTTTGTGTTAGATTTTTGGTATTTTTGTGAACTTCCCCAGCCTTCCTTACTCATCTCTTGCAGTGTTTCTACACAGTATTACTACGTCCTCAGGGGAACTCAGTGGGCGAAGGCACGCGGCAAGCAGCAGCTATCTACACTATGTTCAGCTTCAGACTGAGGAAATATTTCACTCAGAGCAAACAGAAACACACAGAGTCCAGACCTCCAGAGAGGAGAGGTTAGCGAAGGCGGACGTGCCCAGAGCAGAGAGCTTGTTGTTGGCCAGCAGCAGCGAGCGACTCCCTGGGGGCAACAGGTGCAGGGGAGGCAGAGAGGACAGACCCAGCCCGCCGCAGTTCACCACCTGACCATCGGAGGAGCAGTGACAGGGGGGCGGGCAGGGGGAGGCGCTGTGGAGCAGGGCCGCCAGCATACACAACACATGGAGGAAGACTGGAGAGAGAGAGAGAGAAAGAGAATACTTAGATTTGCCAGAATTGTAAAGTACTTCAACAAGAAATGCTGTTGTGTTTTACTACTGTTACCATGACGCTAACATTTCAAAAAGTTGATAACTTTCTGGGGGTGGAAAGTTAACTGCAACGTTAAAACCACACTGCGGAACATTCTCCATTGATTTATATATGTTTTATGCCATACTGTGGAATATTATAGCCAAAGGAACAACATTTCCGTGGTAACAAGCAGGCAGCGCAGAATAAGAATGCACGTTTTTCAGTAGAATATACACACCCATAAAACAACATGATTTTAATAATAATGTGTTGTCATGGTTACACAGATTAAAAACTAAAGCCACACAATGGTGCGTTTACCTGAAGACACTTTTGGTAAGACTGAAGTAGATGAGGATCATAATGACAGTGCTTGTGATATACAACCTCTCTGTCGCCACAGTCGCCCTGGGACAGACTGGCTCAAACCTGCCTGCTGTCCGTTAATACTCTCCCATTAAAGCTCTCCCATTCAAATAAATACATAAACTATACTAAAGTGTGTCACCAAAGCCATAATCGCTCTCAACCACAGTGTGTCTGATTCAAATGCACCGTGATGCTTAAAACACCCTTCAATCCTAAAAACAAAAATAAGCCCAAACTGATCCATATGTTTATGTAGCTGTTATTATCTCTCAAGTAACGACAGAACAACTTTGTATAAATAAAAGTTCAAACATTATGAGACTTTCTGGGCCAAGTACGACCAGTTAGTAGTCTTATTACATCACCATGTCCAACCAGGATATCGATAGAACCGATATGTGGAAGTCGATATCTGATCCAGCACATTTTTCAGTACCTTTGCTGATATTTGGTACCAGTCTCTACTTTTAACTAATCAAAGCTTTCAGTGTTTTGTTTTTCTTTGCCAGATTTTCTGAGCAACCATCTGCCCATCTCTTTTTCCTTCCATCCACTCACAGATACGTAAACTCTCTCCCTCTCTCTTTGTCCCTCACCCCTCTCTCTTCTCGCTTTCCCTGACTCTCCCTCTTTTCTCTCTCCCCTCTTGCGCTCTCTGTCCCCTCTCTCTCTCTTCACCCCCCTCTCAGCCTCCTCCTCTCTCACCTTCTCTATCCCCCCTTCTCTTTCCTCTATCTCTCTCTCTTCTCTCCCCGCTCTCGCCCTCTTTCTCCCCTCTCCCCTCCCCTCTCTCTCACCTTCTCTACCCCCCTCCTCCTCCCTCGATCTCTGTCTCTCCCCCCCCCAGCCTTACTCACCCCCTTCCTCCCACTCTCTCACCTTCTTTACTCCCCCTCCCCTTTCTCTCTCCTTTCCCTCCCTCTTTCTTTCCTCTCTTTCACCCCCCTTGCTCTCTCTCTGTTTATCTCTCCCTCTCTCACCCTCTCTCTCTCTGTTTATCTCTCCCTCTCTCTGTTTATCTTTCCCTCTCTCCCCTCTCTCCCTCTCTCCCCCTCTCCCTCTCTCTGTTTATCTCTTCCTCTCCCCCCCCCTCCGCCTCTCTCCCCTCTCTCTGTTCATCTCTCCTGGTTAATTCTTCTCTCTGTCTGTATTCCCCCAGCGTCTTGTTACAGTGGCTGAGTCTTCCTCCTCCCAAAGTCTTATCTTCAGAACTTATTTACTTTATCGCCTTCTGTATAAATCTGTGTCTTTAAAGTTGTGTGTCTGTGTGTGTGTGTGTGTGTGTGTGTGTCTGTGTGTGTGTGTCTGTGTCTGTGTGTATATGTATGTGTGTGTGTATATGTATGTGTGTGTGTGTGTGTCTTTATGTTAAGCACCAACAAACCGTGATATTAAGAAAACTATCAAATACAGTTTTGCTTTTTGCTTCTTTCTCTGACAAAGTGAATATTTCTGCATTAGATTTGTTAACGAGACTTGAATTCATAATGTTTGTCTTTTTTTAAGTAGTTTTCAATATCTTTATTTAGTCACTACAATTTCTACATTATAAATGCTATATTCTTTAGCTTGTTTTGGATTTTTTTTAGCAGGTTAGTTAGGTAAGAAGTTAGGTGACGATAAGTTACAGGTCAGATCTGTGGAGAGGCAAGCAAGAATTATGATTTTCAAGGGATTTGTTTTCAGCACAAAACATCTGTAATGAAGTAAATGCAATGGAATTAATGCCATACTGTGGAACATTACAGGCAAAGCAATAACATCTCCATGGAGACAAGCAGGTGACGCCAAAGGCCCAAGTTACTGGTCAGATCTGTGGAGAGGCGATGCCGCTCATATTTTTCAAGATAATTTTTTGTAGCACGTAATGGAAAAAAATGCAAGTTATGGAATAAATGCAATATAAATAATTTTAATGCCATACTGTGGAACATTCTTGGCAATGCAAAAACATCTCCATGGAGACAAGCAGGTGACAGACCCTCCACTCAAAAGTTACAGTATAAAGTATGTTCTATCGCTCTGTCGTTTCCCTCTCTCTTGCATCATTCACATGTTGTTATCAGCTTTCGTTCTTCGCCTGCCATCGGCTTCAGTCCTGTTTTCTTCTGTTTTTATTTTCATATTTTGCTGTTGGTTTTGCTTCATTCTTTCTCTCCAAAGCCGCTTTTCCTTTGACTGCACAAAAACCGGGCATCTGCCGAGAATGACGAAACTGACTGAAAGATTCTTCTATGGGCCAGTGATTATAATTTTTTATTCATTCAGTATTTTACCAGGTAAGACAAATGAAAACACGACCTGGCCAAGAGGCATAAAACAGCACGAGCAGAAAACACACAAACACTCACATATCAGTCATAATGAGGAACAATGAATCTAACCTGTTAGCTGCCGCATTCCAAATAGGAAGTGATTATGGGAGCACTTCAGCTCCATCGACTCTGGCTCCAATTCACTTTACATTAAAAAAACTGTGGCCCCTCTCTCTGTAACTGCTGCTGTCAGACTCGTAATTTTGGTCTTAAAATGTTCGCATTAACTCGCTCTATATGACCCTGGTGTTTTTATTTCACTATTTTGTCCCTAAATCAAGATATGAACAACAGACAATTCAGGCGCCTTCTTTCCCTGAGGTCGCAACAGGTTTGACTGACAGTGTTGCTAAGTGCCCACTCTGTGCTAAACCAGCGGTGCGGGCGGGAAGGGGCGTAACCTTCATCAGTCTCGCTCCGGATTGGCTCTTTGGTTGCTGTGATACTCGCGGTCGGAATTGCTAATAGGTAATACCTAATTCCTAATAGCTTCATTTGACTGGAGCCGAACGCTGTGGGTGACGTCACACTCACTTAGTCCACTTCTTTACACAGTCCCACATTCTCATTTCATTAGCAGATCCTGTCTGTGTTCGCTCCATATGGCTCTGTCGTACTCGCGCTGGAAAAAGGAGCAGGCTTGCCTCTCCACAGACGTTTACAGCGTGAACAGCACACATAGATGGAGGACTCTTTGGCTGTCACGCTCTTAAAACCAGCCCATACATTGCTGCAGAGCTCTGTGGGACATAGAGGGATTTTGCTGCAGAGCGGATGTGATTTTTCATAACAGGTTTAAAACTCTGCAAATCTCTGCAGACAGAACTTGGAGCTGACGGGGCGGAGGGAGGCTGTGGGTTCTGCTTTTAAATGCTTTAAACAGTTCAAAAGTGCAGCCCCAGAAAGTGTCATTATGTTCTTGTTATGTTAAAGCCAGCTGTAAATGATCCTCCCTCTGTAATATTGGATTTGTTTATTTACCCACTGCTTCTTTTGCTGTTTATGCTCGAAACAACTCTCTTCAAAAATAAGTACGTTTTTGAATACCTTGCACTTCTAAGAGTAGTCTCAGCACACAATTTAAAGCCACAGTATGCAACTTTTTAGCCAAAAAAAGAAACCAAGATAAGCATGTGCTGTAAAACATGTGTCCTTGTGAGCGGGCTTGCATCTCCACAAACGTGACTCTTATTTGGCCTGAAGGAGGCTATAATCTCACACAGTATGGCATAACCTATTTATCTCCATGGAGAATGTTCTGAAGTGTGGTTTTAAAATATTTGTCTTCTATGTCCACGCCTGAAAAGCAAGGTTATTGCGAGATCAGACCAGCAATACTGACTCCAACCTCTAGGAGCCAGTAAAGGAACACATATGACTTATTCTGGTATTTCTAGTTCATAATTTGCTTTTGTTTCTTTCAGGTTTCATTTATTTCCGTCTCCTCGTGGAGAAATGTGGCTTGGACTTTTGAGATAAATCTATTTTTCAAGATATGTTTTCTCTAATTTAAAGCCACAGTATGCAACTTTTCAGCCAAAAAATAGATTAAAATAAGCATTTTCCCCCCCAATTTGGTTGTGTTTTTTCACTTAAAAACATGTGTTCTTGTGAGTGGGCTTGCATCTCCACAAACTTGACTCTTATTTGGCCTAAAGGAGGACGTCCACCTGCTTGTTTTCATGGAAATGGTGTTCCCTTGGCTATAATCTCACACTGTATTTATCTCCATGGAGAATGTTCCGTAGTGTGGTTTTAAAATAAGCACGTTTTTGTAGGTCAATGGATCTGACCGCTCAACCAATGATGTTTTTTTTCTGTGTAATCCCTTAGTCGCCCAGGTCTGATCCATAGCAAAAGAAAAATAAAACCTGTCAACTGTTAGGAAAGACAATCCTTCCTTGAAATGAGGGCCTCAGACATCACTTATCCCCCATCTATAACTCCATCCTCAGACCCAAAGCAAACAAAGAGAACAAAGAGAACAACAGGGCTAGCCAGGATGTTAATAGGTGTGAAATCACTCATTAGGGGCTTGAATGACTATGCTAAGTAGGACTCGGGCACAGTGCACACTCACGGTAACACAATAGACCTAGCCAACAAACAGAAACTGTAAACAATAGCTGGTTTCAGTTTCAGTGTAGTTAGCTCCTCCTTTCAGACAGATAGTAGTGTCCAGCAGTGATCTGACCAGAACTAAAGAAGTGGCTTGGATGAGCAGCCAAATGTCTCCACTCCTGCTATGTTTTGTCCAGTTGACAAATTGGTTTTTTTTTTTGTTTTTGTTTTTTTGCAATTTTTTATATCGAGAGTGGGATTATTGAACTGGCAACCTTTGGATCAGTGGATGAAGACTCTACCAATTGAGCTACTGTCGCCCCTTCTTATATCAAGATAGCCATGTTTTTTACTTGAGTAGTTGTTTGAATACTACTACTACTACTATTACCCTGACGTACTGAGACGAGTACGTTTGCTGCTTCCATCTCCATAAACTCCTAAGTACATTTGAGCTCCCTTCTCCATCGAGTCCATTCATTCTTATTATCTGTGAAGCTGTGAAGGAGGAGTTAGCTGTTTCGCCTCATTTAATGTGCTCTGTATCTCTGACTACAGCAGGGCCAAAGCAGACAGACGATGGGAGACTTTCTCAGACCAAAGACGTTTTAACTGTGCTGCTTTGAAACATAATTCCCTTTTTAGACTTGAAACTGAATCTTGTATAAACCTGTCCAAACGCATGTACGCAGCAGACGGATGAATGTGTCCTCATCTCCCCCACAAGAAGAAACTACAAGAAAAAGATGCTGGTTTGAGGTAGAGCGGGTTTATGAGTGACGTTTAAGACCCCTTTTTATGTCGTATCGTGTGTAGTATTGAAAATCAGATACTAATCAAGACAACATTGACAGGACAGAAAGTTGTAGGAGTGAAGACGTTTCGCTGCTCGTCCAAGCCGCTTCTTCAGCACATATCAGCACATACTTAAAGCTACAGTATCAGAACCAGTATTGGAACTGAAAAAGTTGGATCGGTTCCTCCTTGATCGATACTAGTTTAATATCTAACTACATATAAATTACTTTTTAATATTTTTTCATCATGTACATGGAATGTTTTATTAATTACCCAGTTTTCCCAGAGGTCACAGGTGTTCTGCTGACCCGCTGGTGTCTGACTGTGTTACCGTGGCGACGCGCCGTAAACAAACCAGGGGCCCAGCTGTCTGTAAGTTTATATGGGGCCCCTGGGTGACACTGGACCTGTGGACCTGCTGTAGTCTCCAATGAGACTCTGTGAGTCTGAGGCCAGAGCCCAGCCTCCTATGAACGACAGACACAACACTATCAGGTTACACAAGTACACAGCTGTCTTTAAGGAGAGAGGGAGAAGAGGAGAGAGAGAGGAGAGGAGGGGAGGGAGAGAGGGGAGCGAGAGGAGAGAGGGAGAGAGAGGAGGGAGAGAGAGAGAGGGGAACAAGAGGAGAGAGGGAGAGAGAGGCGAGAGAGGAGGGGGAGAGAGGAGAGAGAGGACAGAGGGAGGAGAGGAGGGAGAGAGGAAGGACAGGGGGAGAGAGAGAGGAGGGAGGGGGGAGAGAGAGGGAGGAGAGGAGGGAGAGGGATGGAGGTAAGGAGAGAGGGTGAAAGATATAGGAGGGAGAGTGAATGAGAGAAGGAGAAAAGGAGAGGAGGGAGGGAGAGGTGAGGGAGAGCAAGAATGAGAACTAGAATAGAAAGAGAGAGAGACTGGGAGAAGAGAGATGAAAAGAGAGAGAAGACAGAGACAGAGAAGAGAGGTAGAGAGAAAGGGACAAGAAAGAACAGAATGAGAGAAATAGAGAGAGGAGGGAGAGAGAGAGAGACTTGTTAATATTTCACATGGGGCTGAGCTCATGACCTGACCCTGGACTGTCACACTTGTGTTTAGAACAGAAATTCCCGTAAAATTGAATATCTTTTTTTTCTTTTTTTCTTTTTTTTAACTGAAACACCTACTTGTCCTTCTTCTTGTTCTCTCTATTTTTCCTCACATGTTTCAAACGCCCGGGTCAGGTCTCTTATCAGTGTGTAATTTATCCAAGGCGTTTGATCTGGTGTGTGACCCCAGATTCTCATCTCATTAGTAGAGCCGTCTGTGTTCACTCCACATGGCTCTGTGGAGTGAACGCAGCGGGCTTGCCTCTCCACAGATCTGACTTGTAAGTGGCGTGGGGCTTTTCTCCATGGAGACGAGCATTTGCACCAGAAAGGTTTCATATTCCAACTTTAAAATGGCTAAAATTGACTGAAAGGACAAAAGTAGATAAGTCTCGAGGAATCTAACTTCTTATTCTGAATCTAAACTGCTAACCCTGTAGTACATCTGTACAAACATGTTCTGGAATGTCCCTGTGTGTCGGATGCCCTCCCAGTGTGCCGGGTATCCTCCCTGTGTGTCGGATGCCCTCCCTGTGTGTCGGATACAAAAATACAAAAATGTAGTGGAGTAGAAAGTACAGATACTGCTCTCAAATGTAGTGAGGTAAAAGTAAAAATTATCCACTGTAAAATGTACTTAAGTATACATTTGAGGTATCTGTACTTTACTTAAGTACAGTAGCGTTTGACCCACTGCGTCCAAATACTGCCCCTTGTGATGGAGTGGTGTATTTTTGCCGTGTTGAGCAAAATAGTCCCATATACACAGTGATTACAGCTCTATACATACACTTTGTTTATATCTTGGCACTTGGAGGTTTAAAAGCACGCACACACACACACTCTTACACACACACACACACACACACACACGGCGTATCAAGGTCCCAGCAGCGCCTCAGCACATTATTTCAGCTCTGACAGGCTAAAGCTTTGTTACCACGGCAACCAAGTGCGGAAAATGATGTTAAACAGCAGAGAGGCAGGAGGAGGCCTTAGTGACAACACTGCAAAGAGGAGTGTCTGAGGTGAAACCACGACTCCAGATCTCAACACGGATCATTGGGTTTTGGCTTTTGGTTTTACAAGTTTATCATTTTTAAAGGGCCCATATTACGCTGTTTTCTGATCTGTTCTAATGTTGTTTCCTCATCACAAACAGACCTGGAATTGTGTTTTGTTTGTTTAACACACAAACCCTGCATATTTAGGCTGACTTCTTCTCTCAAACTGAACACAAAGCACTGTTCCACCTTGTGATGTCGTTAAGTGGTAATACAGGAAGTGCTCCTCTGTGTTTCCACTCCACACACCTTCACTAGAATCATTTGGATTATTTCAGACCTGGAATTGCCAATCTCTACTGAACTAAAGGTAAAATGTAACAGTTAACTTGAAAACTACCACTTCATGACATCACAAGATGGAGCAGAGCATTTACATTTACTTTTCTAAAATCAGATGAACACATGGCGGTATTTGATCACACAGTTAGTCTCAAACTGCACAGAATCAGTGAGAAAAATATAAACCTCAGCTCTTGTGATTTGAACTTCTCCCATTAGTCGATGAACACATGGCGGTATTTGATCACGCAGTTAGTCTCAAACTGCACAGAATCAGTGAGAAAAATATAAACCTCAGCTCTTGTGATTTGAACTTCTCCCATATAAAGAAACAAAGAACAAAGTGAAACAAACACAAAGCTGTTTTTAATCCCATGTTGTGTCTTTACTCTATAATTTAAATGTGACTGTGTAAAAGTACTTTAAGTATTCAGAACACAGTACTCTGATTGGACCACGTATCAGAATATGTTACAAAACACATTTTAATCTGTGTATTCAGTATTCTGTAAATACATTTTCAAAGTATTCTTCCCATCACTGGATATTTTTGACTTTTTGACTTACTACAATACAGATATTTTAACTTGAAATGATAAACGTATATATTTTCAAGCCTTGATATTGAACTAGGGCTGTAAACGATATTGGGAAATGATTCTATTTAACCATTTATGTACAAAGCTGTTCTGCAGTTATAGAAGAATAAGAGTTAGCTATTGGTATCGGGACTCAAAAAGCAGGATCAGTTTATCCCCCGGCCAAGACATCCTGACTCCAGACCCAGACTAAACGAGAAATAGGAGAAATTATACACAAATTTGAACCATCCCTCTGTTTCTCTCTCTCTCCCTCCCTCCCCCTCTTCCTCCCTGCCTACCTCGCTCCCTCTCCCCTTCCTCCCTCCTCCTCCTTCTTCTCTTTCTTCCTCCTAATCCTCCTCCTCTCTTCAGGCTGCTCCTGTCCACCGATGATGAGCTCACTCTCTCTCCCTCTCCCTCTCCCTCCCTCCTATCTCCCTCTCCCCCTCTCTCCCTCCCTCCTCCTCTCCCTCTCTCTCTTTGGGCTGCTCCTGTCCACTGTGAGACTTAGAAAAGTAAAGAGCTGTGATGAGCTCTCTCTCCCTCTCCTCCTCTCTCCCTCCCTCTCTCCCTCCCACCTTCAGGCTACTCCTGTCCTTTGTGGAGAGGTAAAGAGCTGTGATGCGCTCTCTCTCCCTCCCTCGCCCCCTCCCTCTCTCCCTCCCTCGTCCTCCTCTCTTTTCAGGCTGCTCCTATCCACTGTGAGATGTAGAAAGGTAAAGAGCTGTGATTATCTCTCCCTCCCTCCTCCTCTCCCCTCTCTCCCTCTCTCCTCTTCCTCTCCTCCTCCCTCCCTCCCTCCTACCTCCTCCTCTCCCTCTCCAGGCTGCTCCTGTCCACTGTGGAGAGGTAAAGAGCTGTGATGAGCTCTCTCTCCCTCTCTTTCTCCCTCCCTCCTTCTCTCCTCCTCTCTCCCTCTCTCCCTCTCCCTCTCCCTCCCTCCTCCTCCCTCCTCCTCCCTCTCTTCAGGCTGCTTCTGTCCACTGTGGAGAGGTAAAGAGCTGTGATGAGCTCTCTCTCCCTCTCTTTCTCCCTCCCTCCTTCTCTCCTCCTCTCTCCCTCTCTCCCTCTCCCTCTCCCTCCCTCCTCCTCCCTCCTCCTCTCCCCCCCTCCCCCTCTCTCCCTCTCTCTCTCTCTCCTCCTCTCTCTCTCTCTCTCTTCAGACTGCTCCTGTCCACTGTGAGATGTGGAGAGGTAAAGAGCTGTGATGATCTCTCCCTCCTTCTCTCCCCCGCTCTCCTCTCCTCCCTCCCTCCTCTCCTCTCCCTCTCTTCGGGCTGCTCCTGTCCACGGTGGAGAGGTAAAAAGCTGTGATGAGCTCTCTCTCCCTCTCTTTCTCCCTCCCTCCTTCTCTCCTCCTCTCTCCCTCTCTCCCTCTCCCTCTCCCTCCCTCCTCCTCCCTCCTCCTCCCTCTCTTCAGGCTGCTTCTGTCCACTGTGGAGAGGTAAAGAGCTGTGATGAGCTCTCTCTCCCTCCTCCTCTCTCTCCCTCTCTTTCTCCTTCCCTCCTTCTCTCTTCCTCTCTCCCTCTCTTCCTCTCTCTCCCTCCTCCTCCTCCTCCCTCCCTCCCTCTCTTCGGGCTGTTCCTGTCCACTGTGGAGAGGTAAAGAGCTGTGATTATGTGCGTGCAGGTTTATTTTTAACATGTCAGTCTGGAGATGCTCTTGGGGGTTGTATTTATGTAATAATCTTTCATTCATTCATACAAGCTCCCACAAAGAAACAGAAAAGACTTTTGAGTGTGCGCTCCCGGGTTGGCTTTCGACGCTCGTTTTAGCGTTTGACGTTTAGAAGGAATTTGTGATGATGTAACTGACAGATTTTTACATGAATAATCTCAGGTCTTTTGTTGCAGTGTTTTGTTTTGTGTGTCGGCCTAAAGCTGTTCTTTAAACTAGAATATCACTCCAATGAAACTGAAGGAGTACGGCAAGTTACACTCCATCTACAACATGGCCACGTTCCAAACAGGAAGTGATCATGGGCGCACTTCCGCCTCCATTGACTCTGGCTCCAATTCACTTTCTATTGAAAAACTGTGGCCCCTCTCTCTGTAACTGCTGCTGTCAGCTCGTCATTTTTGGTCTTAAAATGTTCGTATTAACCCGCTCTACATGATCCTGGGGTTTTTATTTAGCTATTTTGTCCATAAATCAAGGTATGAACATTGATAACAGACAAATCAGGCCTTTTAATGATACTGTCTCTTTAAAAGTGGGATTATCCTGTATTTTTATTATTGTTGTGTCAGTGTTAGGCCTGTCATGATAATCACTACATCGACTTGTCATTCAGTTTATGTTTGATGGAACAAGATTTTTTGGGTCAATTTTAATCATGTGCACATTTTCTTTGCACTACTGGGAGAGTTTTGGTTATTTTTTTGTATTTATTATCAGATGTAAGCTGTAAAAATAAATAATTGAATAATTGAATAAATAATTTCTATGATTCATAACAGATGCAAACTAATGACGAAAGTGTAGTTTTTGTGGTTTAAATCTTGGGTTTTTGTGTCAGTGCCATAAATGAGTTTCAATATTATCGTTTATCGTCTATATTTACTTCAGCGATATATCAAACTTAAAATGTGTTATTGTGACAGGCCTAACATTATGAGGCGTTCAGGGCCTAAATCAGTCTGTAAATCGTCTGATTACATCCAATTAAAGCCCAACCAGGATATCAGCTGAACCGATATCATGAAACCGATACCCGACGCAATTCATTTTTCAGTGTCTGCGACGATATTCGATACCAGTATTGTATCGGTGCCTCCCTAGTTAATATCGCTATGAGTAAAGTGGAATATTTTACCATTTTTTTCTTTAAAGCTCTCATCTGTGAGTTTATTTGATGCTTTTTACCAGTAGGTGGCAGATGTGAAACCTGTTCCCCCCTCCGCTCCCCTGGCCCCTTCCCTTCCACTCACCTGGCCCCTCTCCTCACCTCGATCCTGCCCCCTCCCCCTCACCTGGCTCTTACCCTCTCCTCTTACCTGGCCCCTCCTGCCTCCCATCACCTAGCCCCTCCCCTTCCACTCACCTGGCCCCTCCCCTCACCTGTGCTCTCTGGTCTTCTTCTGTCAGGCCAAAGCGCACTATGAGACATCAGTAACATAGACAGCATCTAGTGGTGATATGTGAGAATACAACAGGGCCAGACACATATGGAGCTTTAACTACAGGTGAAAAACATAGCTCAATTTATTTGCCTGAAACAGTTAGCAAAACCAATTCTTCATTTGCATCGGTGTTATTTTCTTAGTAGTACATTTGAGATCTAAAGGGTGACCCTCAAATCAGAGGGTAACCGGTTAAACATTCATCTGAATATTGTGTCCCTGGGCAAGACACTTCACCTAGTGAAGACAGGGCATCTGGCATGAAAAAAAACAACCTGATTCCATACAAATGCTACACTATGGAAAATCCTGTTCTAAGTAACCAGACAAGTAAGTGAGGTCTTACCGTAGCAAATCTATGGCTAATCCTTCAATCCGTCTTGTGCTGATTTCACCACTGTTTTGCTGTAGTTGTCATGTACATTCACTTATCGCCTCGTATCTACTTCCCTGTTATGAAAACATCTGTGTAAAGACGAAATCATTATTTTGACTGGAGGGCTGTTGTCTGATCTCTGCCTCTGTAATTTATACTGAGTGACACGCAGCGGCTCGTTTGGCCTGCGGGAGGCGATGCTGCGCTCTGACATTGTTTCCTGTGACTGAAGATATTAATTAGCTGGAGTGACAGGTGCTACAAAGGCAGGAGCGGAGACAGGAGCGAGCGGAGGGTGACGAGGTGGAAGCAAACACCATCAATGCGTTTCAATGGGCGATAGACGGGCACTTTGAGCTAATCCTAATGTTTATCAAGGACGCTAACTTTTCACAACGTTTCTACGGCCTAGGCTTATAATAATGAGTATTTTAGAAGTTGACTAGCCAAACTATAACCCATTTCTAGTTCATTTACATTTTCAAAACACATTTTTAACCAAATAAAGGTGACAACTTAGACATTTTGATGTAGTAATGGTAAAAGGTCACATTTTTATACAGCGCTTTTCCACCTTCAAGGCTCAAAGCTCTTTACATCGTAGTGTTTAGAGTCCGTGTACTCCTGATAACGATTACAACTATCAAAATACGACTACGATTAATCGTTCCAGCCCTACTTATAATGAAGTTTTAATTCCAGGTCAAACAAAAACCTATAACCTCTACCAATTTGTGTGGAATAATACCGAAGGCCGATTTTAGAAATATTGAAAGCATCGGCCTAATAATAACAATACATCACCCTTTAATATCCAAATGAATGTCTAATTAAATATTGACTTTAAAGGTGCACTGTGGGACTTTCCTGGTGAGAGGTCCGCCACATGCTTTAGCCTTAAGTTTAATTAAATCTATCTATCTAAGATTTATTAAATTACAGGTGTAGTTATTGTTCAAAATGCCTAATAAAACATGCGTTCTCACTGTGAGCGGGTTCTTCTCTCTGCAGATCTGACCTGTAACCTGCTTAGTGGCATCACCTGCTTGTCTTCATGGAGATTATTTCAAGGCCATTTCAATGCCACACTGTGAAACATTTAAATCTCCATTGAGACACTTAATTAAATTAAAGTAGGGGGCGAGAGCAGCTCAGTTGGTAGAGCATTCATCCACAGATCTGAAGGTTGGAGGTTCAAATCCAGCTCTCAACATAAACATCATTGGTAGAGCTGTCAAATCCACTGACCCACAGGTTGGCAGTGCGATTCTAGGTCACACAGATGAATACTGTCATTGTGTCCTTGGGCAAGACACTTAACCCACCTCACTCCAGTGTCTGTGAATGTGTGTGTGAATGGTTGATGGTTGGTTCCTTGATGTAAAGCGCTTTGAGCCTTGAAGGAAGAAAAGTGCTGTATAAAAATCTGACCATTTAAAAAGTAAACAACTCTTAACCAGCCATCTCTACTTAAATCCCGATCAGTTTATTGACTCAAAATCCGTTTAAACTGTCGCCGAAATTCTGCTGTCGCCGTAGTGAACATAACATTTGGAACTCTCACTTGGACTGTTTCTTTGATAGATAGCGGCGTGGAGACGTGACCACTCGTTTCAAGGCTAAGTGCCGACAAAATGGGAGGGAGAGTGAAGGACACTTGCCTTGTACCTCTGCGACTTAGTGCCACAGATGAGAATGCGGTCCAGTAGATTGATGACCGCTGCATTATCCAGGACGGACAGCTGCTATTGATCGGAGCATCCACGGAAACTGCCCTCCGCAATCTGATTTATACACCATCATTGGCCTGGACTTGGATAGAGCTGTTTGTTGTTTATTAAAGTTGCGATAAGTAACTTTTCTTTGCGATCTGGTGCTGTCTGCTTGCTTGTCTCCATGGAGATGTTATTGCCTTGCCTGAATGTTTCTCAGTATGACATTAAATCCATCTATCTCCATGGGGACAAGCAAGTGACGGCACATGGCCAAGTTACAGGTCAGGTATGCGGGGAGGCGAGCTTGCTCACGCTGTTTTTCAAGGTGTTTTCCTAGCAGTAAAACATCTAGACCAAATATTTGCCAATTTGGATGAAAAATTGATTCAAAATGTTTTTCACAAGAATGTGCAAAGGTATGGACAGATCATTTTTTGTACTAATTTTGAGTTTTTGCCCCTAAAAAGATTCTGCAAGAGTTAAAGGTCCCATATTACGCTGTTTTCTGATCTGTTCTAATGTTGTTTCCTCATCACAAACAGACCTAGAGTTGTGGTTTTTTTTTTTTTCCCTCATCACAAACAGACCTAGAGTTGTGTTTTGTTTCATTCACACATATTTAACACACAAACCTTGCATATTTAGGATGAGTTTTTCTCTCAAACAGAAAACACTCTGTTCCACCTTGTGATGTCATCATGTGGTAATACAGGAAGTGCTCCACTGTGTTTTTAAACTCGATACACCTTCACTAGAATCATTTGGATGATTTCAGACCTGGAATTGCCAATCTCTACTGAACTAACTACCATTTCATGACATCACAAGGTGGAACAGAGCATTTTGAGCTTTGGAGATGTAGACAGACTAATAATAAAGTGTTACTTAAACATGTGTGAATGAAACAAAACACAACTCCAGGTCTGTTTTTGAGGAGGTAACAGCATTAGAACATGACTTAAAGTTCACAAGAGTCAGTTTTGTGTAATACAGGAGCTTTAAGTGTGGGTAGAGAGCTGGTTTCTCTGGTTGGACACTGGTGGAGGAGAAGTGCCTTGGGTCATGTGTCCAATTGGTTTTAGCAGCTTGTAAAATGTTGTACAAAACCATTATCAAAATGTCCCTTAATTGGATCGTTAAAGCAAAACCAAAATGAGTCTGGTTTTAATCCCTTTAATTGTCCTGGCTTTGCTTTGGGCTTTGGGCTTGAGTTACACTGACGGCTTTTGGCAGTTTTTAATGTTATTGTTTATTTTGAAATTTTGGTGCAGCTCTCAAACGTTTCACCCCAAGTCTCACCAACACCAAAAAACAAAAAAAATAAAGGCTTTTGGAGCACTACCAGATCCAAACCAGATCTATAACAGGACTGTAGTGGATCTAAACTAGGACTAAACCAGGTCTAAAACAGGACTAGATTAATACAGACATTCTTATAGATATTGGAGGGCAAAAATGTGGACTAGACTAGTTCATTTTAAAACTGTTTGCAGAGGTCCAAAAGTTGTTCCTCACTTTCCTAAAAAATAAGTATTTTAGTTTTTCACAGACTAGAGTAGAGTTTTTCCATCTCCGTAATGGTAACAACTACAAACATGCTAGCCAGCCTTACTTCCTGGATCATTTTTACGATATATCTGCACTGGGGAAAAACTGGGGGTACAACTTCTTTCGTTTAAACCTGTTTTAAAAGTGATAAACTTAAAATGGCAAATGGTCACATTTTTATACAGCGCTTTTCCACATTCAAGTCACTCAAATCCCTTTACATCAAGGAACCACTCACCCATTCACACACACATTCATACACCAGTGTACACAGACACTGGGGGCGAGGTGGGTTAAGGGCTTGCCCAATACACTGGGGGCGAGGTGGGTTAAGGGTCTTGCCCAATGACACAATGACAGTATTCATCTGTGGGAGCTGGAATCGCACCGCCAACCTGTGGGTCAGCAGATGTGACCGCTCTACCAATGATGTTTATGTCGAGAGCGGGATTCAAACTGGCAACCTTTGGATCAGTGGACGAACACTATAATCGTCTGTACTGAAACAAATGCTATCTTCAGCCTTCGCTCTGGTATCAGTTGGTATCGGGTATTGGCAGATTTTTGAATCTAAAGTATCAATATTGGTATCGGAACTCCAAAAGCTGGATCTCTACCTCTTTTACCTCTACCTCTACCTTTTCTATCCTCTTTACTCTCTCCGTCCCTCTCTTTCTCCATCTTTCATTCTCTATCGCTTTCACTCTCCCTCTCCCTCCCTCACTTTCTCCATCTGTCTTGCTCGCTCTCTCCCTCCCTTTTTCTCTCTCTCTCCCCCTCCCATCTCTCTCTCTCTCCATCTCTTTCTCTCTTGCTCTTTCCCCCCTGTACCTCCCTCTCACTCGTTCTAGCTCTCTCTCTCTCTACCTCCTCCTCTACCTGCCTCTCCCTCTTTCTCTCTCTCTCCCCCGACTCTCTCTCTCTATCTCCCTCTAACTTTTTCTTTCTAATCCCATCTCCCTCTCTGTTCCTCTCTCTGCCCCTCTCACTCTCTCTCCACCCCTCTCTCCCTCTCTGTTCCTCTCTGTACCCCTCTCACTCTCTCTCCATCCCTCTCTCCCTCTCTGTTTCTCTCTCTGTCTCTCTCTCCCTGTCTTCTGTTACAGTATATTCCATATGGTGTAAAATGAACCGCTGGTGTTGTATTGTGAGAACAGTCCCGTATGTGAGTGCGAGTCTAACTTCACTGGGGAACAAACCTGAGCTGTGCCTCTGGGTGTTGAATACATTATGAATAACTGGAGCTGGACAAGGTCATCCCACTGTTATAAATACGCCCTCATTTATAATTGCTACAGCTAGCACCATTACAAATTCCACTGGACTTTACATTTTCTTTCCCAAAACCTTATCCGAAACATGGTGTAAGTTGAATTATTTTAAAAGTCAAATTTGAGTTAGGTCCAATCCAATTTTCCTTTTTGTAGCGACCTTAGCCCTACCCCTTCCCCTTTAGCCTTAGCTCTACCCCTTCCCCTTTAACCTTAGCTCTACTCCTTTCCCTTTAGCCTTAGCTCTACCCCTTCCCCTTTAACCTTAGCTCTACTCCTTTCCCTTTAGCCTTAGCTCTACCCCTTCCCCTTTAACCTTAGCTCTACTCCTTTCCCTTTAGCCTCCCTACCGCTTCAAAATGAGGGCTGAAAAGGGGAGGGGCTAAGGCAAAGGGCTCAGGGGTAGAATCAGATTGGGCCTTAGTGTGTTAAGAACATAGCTTGTATAAAGAAGTGGACTGAGCGAGTGTTACGTCACCCATAGCGTTCGGCTCCAGTCAAATGAAGGTCATCAGGGCTAGAGCAGTTATAGGGGTCAATTTGGAGCAGAATTCCCTATTTGGAATTCCACAAGTATCATAGCAACCAAAGAGCCAATCTGGAGCGAGGCTGTTGAAGGTAATGCCCCTTCCTGCCCATTTTGCAGGGAGCGGGCGCTTAGCAACGCTGTCAGTCAAAACTGTTACTAACGCTAGCTGAAGCGACCTCGGGGAAAGAGGGCGCCTGATTTGTCTGTTATTAATGTTCATATTTTAGCGAAATAAAAACCACAGGATCATGTAGAGCGGGTTAATATGAACATTTTAAGACCAAAATGACGAGTCTGACAGCAGCAGTTACAGAGAGAGGGGACACAATTTTTCAATACAAAGTGAATTGGAGTCGATGGAGCCGGAAGTGCACCCACGATCACTTCCTATTTGGAACGCAGCTAACAGTTTATGGTTAGATTTTTTTTTTTTTTTTTTTTTTTTTTTTGACCAGTATCTTAGATTATATTACCGTATTTTCCGGAGTATAAGTCGCACCAGCCAAAAAATGCATAATAATGAAGAAAAAAACATATTTCACATATAAATTGCATCTGAGTATAAGTTGCACCCCTGGCCAAACTATGAAAAAAAGTGCGACTTATAGTCCGGAAAATACGGTAATTAGATTTTTAGATTTACATGTTAATTTTGTTTATTTCATTTCATTTTATGCCACATTTGATCATTTTCAATTGGATTTAACTTTTTTCAGACTACTCACCCCCTGAAAATAGATTTTTAAAGCCAAGACCCGAACTCGTGTATTACATAATGTGGCCTACTTTATTTTCATAATATGTACCAACATGTAACTTTAAGTCTCCATGGAGATGTTATTGCTTTGTCTGGATGTATGTTACACCCTATGGCATTAAACTTACCTGTATCAATGGAAACAAGTTTTCTTTCTACTCGCCCCCTAATTTTACATTTTCACAGCCAAGGCTCAAAGTAGTGTATTACATAACGTGGCCTACTTTCATATTAAAGGTGTAACATGTAACTTTACGTCTCCATGGAGATGTTATTGCTTTGCCTGGATGTATGTTCCACCATTAAAGTATCTCAGTGGAGAGCAGCAGGTAAAGTTACAGCAGGTCAGATCTGCGGAAAGGCAAGCCCGTGTATAAGAACGCATGCTTTTCAATGTGTTTACAAGCAATAAAAACCTGTATTTACATAAAACAGTGCAATGCCATACTGTGGAACATTCCCGGCAGTGCTATCGCTATCGTGACTCGTTATCAGAAAACTGCAGAGTGTTATATTACCCATACAAGTCTGACTTTTCATTTATTTTCAATGCAATTTCTGTGTAATACTGTGCAGTCCTATAGTGAACTTAAAGAGTCCGTCTCTGATGCTCAAACCACAGAAGCACATTTCACTTATGCAACCAGCCGCTCTGGTATCAGCCGCCCTGATATCAGCCGCTCGTTGGCTCTGACACTTATTTTCCAGGGCATTATGTTTGCAGCTGTAGTCAAAGCATTATACTGTTACACTACAGCGGCCGGGCTCCAAAGCAAATCATGTTGGTGTTTAAAGAGAGAGCCCCATTCAAAGCTCAAATCCTCACCTCTGTCTTTTCATTAGAGCCGCGTCAGTTAATCTCAGATATTTTTAGCCTTGTATTCGCACGATGCAAAAGAACAGGTGGATACAGCGGAGGGAAAGTTTTATCTGCTATTGTTACTGTTTATATTCAAGAAGATACGTTTATGTGTGGTTCATCATTTTTCTCTCTTCTCTCTTTTGTTCTCTCTCCTTTCTTTTCATTCTCCCTTCTCGCTACCCCTACCCCTTTATATTTTTCTATTCTCTTCCCTATTCCCCTCTCCTATCTCTCATGCCCTCTCTCCCTATCTCTCTCACTCTCTTTC
>KN486336.1:7396-29505 GCA_000787095.1 Periophthalmodon schlosseri | reverse complement strand
GCTGAGCTGGGGCCTGACAGATGCCTTAAACAAGACACAGAAACAGAATCTTATCTCCGAGGCAATTAAATAGACAAAAAAGGATTTGAGAAAATGACACAGCGCATTCAGGGAGATATCAGCTCCATCTGCAGCTGAGAGCTGTGTCTGCTGTAGAGAGAAGGGGGATCGCTGCCTATGTTAACTTGGTTTGTTTAAAGGGCCTTCTCTCAAACAGAAAACACTCTGTTCCACCTTGTGATGTCATGTGGTAATAGAGGAAGTGCTCCATTGTCTTTTTAAACTCCATACACCTTCACTAGAATCATTGGATGATTTCTGTCTTTTTAAACTCCATACACCTTCACTAGAATCATTTGGATGATTTCAGACCTGGAATTGCCAATCTCTACTGAACTAAAGGTGAATGGAGCTGTTAACTTGAAAACTACCACTTCATGACAACACAAGGTGGACTAATAATAAAGGGTTACTCAAACATGTGTGAATGAAACAAAACACAACTCCGGGTATGTTTTTAAGGAGGTAGCAACATTTTAACATAGCTTAAAGCTCACAAAAGTCCATTTTGCGTAATATAGGACTCTATGGATTGTGACAAAACAGCGAGATTACAAATTATTATTATTTCAGAAGAGAAAGACGAGCAGTCTTATGTTATTTGCCCCCTACTTTTAAACATTTCACAATACAGTTAAACCTATTGTGCATCAGCCTGCAAGTGCTTTGTTATGGGGAGATAGTAGCCATGACTTATCTGAAGGACTTTTTAGGACTGTTGTCTGTATGGGATTGTAAAGTGTGGCATCATCACCACTTGTTTGGGTTCAACTGTTCTGAGTTATGCAACAAAGTCTTGGACAAAGTGAAGAGTTTTGTTAAGTTAATGGTATTTTTATCTCAACCATCACTTCTCCAGATCCTTTATATTTAAAATGTACAAGACAAGTGAGTGTCAACCACCTGCTTGACTCCACTGACATGTTATTGTTTTGCTTGGAATGTTCCGCAATATAACATTAATTATTCTATACAAGCAGGCACCGCCACCAGGTCAGTTTATAAACGTTTTAACACCTGTATTGAGTAAATGCGATTGAGTTTAATTCTAAACTGTGGAACATTCCAGGCACAGCAATAACATCTCCCGAGTTACACAGCACATTTAAAACCACTGCTCAACTCAATGTATGCAAAACAACTCTATATTTTGGTCATTATGTCTTTAAATCTCCCCAATAAAAATGTGCCAACAAAAACTTCTGACTTTTATGGAGTTTAGGTGACAATAGATGTGTACCTTGGCCCTTTTCTCATTTGGAGCTCTGCAGGATGTAAAAATGCGGCTGCGACTGAACCACAGGAGATATGATATTTGGGGAATGCCAGCCTCGGGGGACACCGCAGCCACGGCAACAAGAGGAGCAGAGAAACTGGATACTTCAACTTCAGTGATTTATTATAACACAAGGATTTCACTTTTACTTTTACTAGTATAGGTCAATGAGTTGTTTACGTTTGCGCAACTGTAAGATGTTATTGCTGTGCCTGGAATGTTTCACAGTAAAGCATTAAACCGATCCATCTTGCATGTATTCATTTACAGGTGTTTTTATGGCTCAAAACTACCTCGGAAAACATGCTTTCGCACTTTGACCGGAGTCGCCTTTTCACAGATCTGACCTGTAATTTGGCCTGGAGTTATCCTCTTGTATTAATGAAGAGAGATATGTTTGACAATAGTACACATATTAAGGTATATTATATTCAGTGGTGTAACAAAGTAAAAGTAGTAAAGGACTGTACTTCATTTTTAGGTATCTGTACTTTACATAAGTAAATTTTAAAGTTGATACTTTTTACTTTTACTTCACTACACTTGAGAGCAGGTTGAGACCTGCTGAAAAGTCTGAGGGATTTATTTTTGACACATTCATAGTTTGCGCAAACAGAAATATACAAATAAAACAGCTTTAAAAGTTATTCAATTGTTTCTGTTGAACAAAATTCAGCACAAATCTTTATCAAAATCACTACATTTGAAGCTTTATAAGACCTCAGTATATGCACAAAATACTTTTTACTCTTTAAACTAGTACATTTTTAAACTGGTACTTTCATACTTTTATTTAAGTAGATATTTTCATGTAATTCTTGTTACATTTGTGTATCTGTACTTTTACTTAAGTAACAAAATCGAGTACTTCTTCCACTGCTGATTATATTGTACAAGTTGGAAAATCTGTCCAAATTTGATCCACCCTCCACTGCAGTGAATTCTGTGGTTAAACTTATTAAGATGTAAGATTTACCAGAGTTTTAGGTTGATGTGGGAAACTGGATCAGAGTAAATCCCATGATACAAAATCTCACTGTTCATATCATTTAGTATCATACAATATATAGTAAATGTATCTTCTGCAGTAGACTTGATAACAATCGTGTTTTTATTTGAGTTTCACTGTTAATAAACCACCTTTGCTAACTTGAGTGTAAACGTCTCTTGTTCTCATTTGCAGCAGCAGCAGTGGTGATGTATGTGTGTATATGTAAGGGGATATGAGGTATATACTGGTCATACATAGTTTGAGTTGTGGAAGAGGGTCGACTTTTAGTGGAACGCCCCCGCAACAAATGAAACTCTATGAGATGATGTCGTGGGTCAGGATCAGGTTCAGGGCTCTGGGTGATACATGTTTATACGCCTGATTCAGGAAACAGGAGACCAGCATGTGGCTTTAAGCACTGAAACTCAATGAGTTTTGCATTCACCTATTTTGTAAGTATCATTTCTAGCACATTTATGACACATTTTTGAATATATTACAAGATTATTGATGTATCCTATGTCAGTGGTGGACGGTAATGAAGTACAAGTAGTTAAGAACTGTACTTAAGTAAATTTTTTAGGTATCTGTACTTTACTAAGTCAAGTCAATTTTACGCTCTGGACATAAACATCATTGGTTGAACGGTCAGATATACTGATCCACAGCTCCCACAGATGTTGTTTTGTCCTTGGGCAAGACACTTAACCCACCTCGCCCTCAGTGTCTGTGTACATGGGTGTATGAATGTGTGTGTGAATGGGTGAGTGGTTCATTGATGTAAAGCACTGAGTGTCTTGAAGGTGGTGCTACATAAAAATGTGACCTTTTACCCTTTTACCATATAGTCATTAATCCTGAACACAACTGCATGGACTTTTTCTTTTCTCTCTCGATCTACTAAAAAGTTTATAATGAAATGCAGGGATTCTAGACATATAGCAGTCTAATATTTTTCTCAATTATGCACTTCCAAATAATCACACACAACAGCACCTTGCAACCTCACTGTTTCCACTACTTCCTGTCCAATTGTATCTCTATGAGGGTTTTGCAGACTCACACTAAAATGAATAAATATTTAAAGATGAGGCAGTGGACAGGGAGTTGCAGGTGGATGTCAGTGACAACATGTTAAACACTACACAAATAAAACGAATACTTCACCAGAGACACTGTGTTTAGAAAGAGACCTGTTTGTGCCTCACATGGATCTATTAAAATAACTGGATAAGGTATTGCCGCTTAGAGCTCATTGGTACTACAACGAAAAAATCCCTCCTGCCCAGAAAGGATTTTTCTCATAGAGTGCAATGTAATCACAAACTGCTCATGTTCAACTGACAGGGACTGACAGGGACTGACAGGGACTGACAGAGCACCTACAACTTTCACAGAGGTTGACTTTTGTAGCATTTTTTTTATCTATTTTCAGATCATAAACTTTTTCTCAGCTCAAAATCTGTCTGTTGTTTTAAAAACGCTTTTTAATTGTTAGCTTCGGCTACGTTCTATGGTTAAACTCTGATTGGTTAGGACGGTCACGTGGTACGACATGAACGAGCATGTGAGTGATGTGAACGAGCCAAACTGTCATGAAAGAGCCACAGGTTTAGAACATGGTTCAGAAGCTCCTCATTTATAATTTGTAATTTATTTATTACTCCCTTGCCTCCTTCCGGCCACTCGGCTCTCGTTGCACAAAGTCTCATGGGGGGGTAGCTCAACTGTGCATGGTCCATGGGCAGGGCATGACCAGATGTACCTAGCTGCTAAAGGCTAAACTTACAACATGCACCATTGAGCACAGCCCATTGATTTCAATGGGCGGCCATGTTTAGGCCCCGGGGCTTGGTGTCTCAATGCTAACGCTAATGCTATTTTGAGGGTTAATAAATATTAAAACAACGCCACAAACTGAAGTATTCTACATATAAAAATAATTGGATAGTTGTTTTTTTTTAATTGTTGTTTTTTTTGGTTTTTTTTTTTTTTTTAGAATTTGAATAGGTTGTTTATTTTATGTTTTTTGACTTTAATAAAAGTGGCTGTTAACTTTGAGACACATGTACTCCGCCCATGTACTCCATTGACTCACCATCAGACCATCTCTCTCATCATTTTTGCATAGTTTAGATCATTTTCCCATGTAATACAATAGTCTCTGCAGAGCCCACACAGTCAGATTCCATCACTGTATGAATATGGAGCAGCCTGTCTATAGACTGGGCCCACTCACTACAGACAATACTACAGTGGAGTCGTACACCTCCACAAAGAGTTCGAATATTTGTACCAAAATTAATGGCAAATTAAATACATTCATAATTTGAAATTAATTAGAGGTCCCTTTCAGGCTGTGTACGCTTGTCTTGTCTCATCTCTCTCCTTGTCCCTTCAGTTATGGAGCGTCTCTGTATTAAACATCTTTATTAAACCCATGCATTCATATCCCCTCTCCTCTCCCCCTCTCCCCCTCTTTCTCCCCTCGCACACTTCTGAAATGCCCATAATACTTGGTCCATGTCAGATTGTCTTCAAAGCCGTCCTCTGTCCCGCTAAGCTCCACGTCCAGTGACAATAGGCTCCCCAGGCCCCCGCTGTGATAAACCAGCCCAGCACGGACACACTTCGCTGGGCTACATCTGACTCGATCTGCCCTGACGTACCCCCAGGCTGGAGCTTAGAGAGCAGACCTATGGTACAGTCAAACAAACTCCTGGAGATTAGTAAGAAGAATTAATAAGAAAAATATATTAAAAAATAAAATCAAAAGTGCAATTTGAGTTTGCATGATTATAAAATCATAAAGACTGCAGTTATTTTAGGTAATAGAAGAACAAAATAAATGGCAAATCTAATTGTAATTGCTCAGTTTTACGTCAAAGAATGACACACACATTCATACACCAGTGTATGCAGACACTAGGGGTGAGGTGGGTTAAGTGTCTTCGCCAAGGACACAACACTATCCTGTGGGTCAGTGGATTTGACCCCTCTCCCAATGATGCTTATGTCAAGAGTGGGATTTGAACCAGCAACCTTCAGATCAGTGGACAAACACTCGAAACCAGCTGAGCTAGTCGCCCAGTATGATGCCAGAATTGTTCAACACTAGCAGATATTATTCATTGGTTAATCATGTGGTCTGTGGCAACATGAAATACTGTATATTTGTACATGAGTAAAAGTAAGAAGAAGAAAATTCATCTGAATTTTACACCTAAGTCCTGCATGGCGAAGATTTGTGTTCAAACGTGTCAGTCCATGTATTAATAATGGATTTTAAATACTTTCAAAGAGTGCCAATTGGATTGTTCTTTGAGCTTCACTATCACTTACACAATTTAAATCTCTGTTCCTCATTAATTTGTCTAAACATGTAACATTTGATATAGTAGCAAGTCAAAATGATTCATCTATTCTGTAATGGCAGGTTTTTACATATTCATTTCCCTTTGTGATCTGCCAGTGTAACAAAATATACCGTTTAATGTGTTTTTTCAGACATGCTTCTAGCCACAGCTGCCCTGAGACAGGCTGATAGAAGCAAGGCTGCCATTCTACACCACCATCACCACCATTAACGCTTAGAATGAACAAAATTGTGGCACCATTGTGCTGGGGCCTTTGTTAGTACCTTGCTCTTTAAGGTGTATTTGTTTGAAATAGGTGTGCTATTCATTGATTGGCTAAATCTTTAAAAAGTTTACACATGTATTTATGTTTTTACTTCTCAGAGAATCACACTAAAATGTTATAATATAACTTTTACTCATGTACAAATATGCAGTGTTTAATGTTACTGTTACCATAGAAACCAGTGGACCTGTAATAATTAAACAATGAATAATTTCTACTGATCTCACACATTCTAAATTGATAATATTGTAGTACCATTGTGTTGGGAATGTGCTTCTTTTTTGAATACTTTGAACTTCAAGGTGTATCAGTTTGAAATAGCAAAATTGGCTCATATTTACATATTCAGACGTTTACAGTGCTTCCTGTGCACAGCCTGACTGTCTCTGTGCTTGCTCTGAGTGGGTTTTCTTAAAAGCACAGATGTCAAACAGCGCCTCTGCACACGACCCGCTCAAACACTTTCTCTGCTCTGTAGTTTCACCAAGGGGCCGGAGGCAGATGGAACAGGAACATTTGGACCAATAAAAACTGACCCTGGCACTTCATTTAAGCCATAAGCAGAGGCTATATAGAGGTGGACTAAGCGAGTGTGACGTCACCCACAGCATTCGGCTCCTGTCAAATGAAGCTCATCGAAGCTAGCAGTTATAGGGGCCAATTTGGAGCCGAGTCCCATATTTGGAATTCTGATCGTGAGATCATAGCAATTTGGAGCCGAGTCCCATATTTGGAATTCTGATCGTGAGTATCATAGCAACCAAAGAGCCAGTTCAGAGCGAGGCTGATGGAGGTAATGCCCCCTTTGCAATCAAACTTGTTGCTCACACTAGCAGGAGCGACCTCGGGGAAAGAAGACGCCTGATTCGTCTGTTATTAATGTCATATTTCGATTTACAGACTTAATAGCAAAATAAAAACACCAGGATTATATAGAGTGGGTCAATGCGAACATTTTAAGATCAAAATGACGAGGCTCAATGTCAGGGTTTGACATTTGTGAATCATAACTTTGGATATTTCTTTCAACAGTTTGTGAGCTCTATGAAAGTATGTTTTACGACTACAAGTACTAAAGGGTAAATTTGGCGATGAATTTTCAACAAGGTAATAATGTTTACACTGAAGAAGATGAAAATATGCTCACGAAATATGCTCCTGGCTCTAGCGATCAGTAAAGTTACAAATCAAACCCTCCTCCCCCTAGTCGCAGTTCACTCTTTGTCTATCACAATGTAAGTGCAGGAAACAAAGGCGCCATTTTGGAGCTGTGGTTTTTCGGGGATCTGTCCTGTCACTCAGATCTATTGTTGACGTGTGCACAACTGGAGACAATGGTCCTCTGTGTGCGGAGATAGAGAAGGGGAGGGAGAAAGAGAGGGAGGAAGAGAGAGGGGGTGGGGGCAGACCACACCCTCAATGCTGTAGACCTGCCTTATCAAGACCAGAGGTGGGTAGCCAAACATTTTATTCAAGTGAGAGCAGCAACAAAGCAGAGGTGTAGTAAGAGTAAAAAGGTTGGAGAAACTGTGCTGAAATGTAAGTTCTTGTAATTGGAAAGACAAAACATGAAATAATCCGTTTATGGTTAAGGTTTATTGATCCCCATGGAATTAATTCTCTGCATTTGACTCATCCTTCAACCAAGTACTGTTGGGGCAACCTTTCAGGAGCAGTGAGATACTCCAGTGCAGCGCTTTAAAACCCATCTCCAACATCTTGAGCTAGACTTGGACAGGACCACTTAAAGTATTTTATCTATGCGTAATGTTTAAACACTGATATTTTATATAGGATAGACCACACAAATAAGAAAGAAATATGTAATGGAGTGCATGGTGCAAGAAACAAATGTTCAAATCATTTCATATTGTCAACTTAAAGCTTTTGTGGTGAAGTACTGGGTGATGGTTGTGCTGAAAGTCTCTGTTCCTCATGAACATTAAACTGCTCAAATTATGACAACTGTGTGCAGTACCGACTGTCTAGTATCAATACATAAAAAAAAATATATATATTAAAGCAGACATATGCAAACATTTACTTACTACCAGTGTTTCCTCATCATTAGCTCATAGCTCATCATTAGCTCACAGCTCATCATTAGCTCACTCACATTATCTCTGCCCACTGATTTGTATTTACTTGTGATTATTCAAAACAATCAGACTCTAAATATCTTGTAGCCATTCTCATCATTAATAGCAATTTAATGAGAATATGCTGCTTGTTATTCACCTTATTCTGGAAGTTGCCGCAGATGCTGCCATTGCCATTCGTGTTGTATTATTTTGCATGGGGTTGCCGATCTTGACAGCAAATAAGTTTTATAGGGACTATAAAGCTGTTTTAAAGCCTCCCAGAGAATCGGTGCAGTGTTGACTTGTTGGTCACATGAACATAGAACATTTTACAACCAACTTTATATCAGATTTTAGCAGCAAAACGTTTCCCAAATTTTCCATTGAAATGAAAGCGATTTCCACTTAGTGCCACCAAAAAGAAAGCGCAGTTTGGTTGCATTTACGGCAAAAGTGGGCGGAGCAGAATAAGGTCAATAGTGAAATGCCATTATAAGAGGCTTATCACTTCTGCAGTTTTGAACGGGAAGTCGATGGACCCATTATCATGAGGCTGTTGTAAATGTACAATGAACAACATGTCAAATAACGATCTACATGTTTAATAACAATTACTGGCATTATATGTCTTCTTTAAATAGTGAAATTGTAACAAACACACAGCTGCTATAGGGCAAACCCATAGAACAGCCCCGGTCTTGTTCTGAACTTGTTTAATATTCGAATAATTGTAACACAGACGCACAACCCAGCACTGTGATGTCATTGGGTTCAAAGGTCATCACTGCAATGCCTACACACCGCTGGACTGCCTCCGGCTCCAGAACAAAGCCAGTCTTTATCCACAGTGTAAAACTACAGTTTTATTACACAGACAGGGAAGGCTAAAAGTCCCGTAGGATCATTTTAATTCAAGTATTTGAGTAAAGCTTGGCAATTATTCAATACAAATCAGATTCTTCAGACAGGGACAATGTGGCTTCTGTCCAAGCACAATAGAATCTTGACTTTTGGGATAAGACACAACTGAGGCCAATGCTGTTCAAATGTATGTGAAGTCAGTGATTTCTAAAAGATACAGGGTAATACAGGAGAGCCGGATCTGATCTCAGAAGCTAAGCGGGGTTGGGCCTGGTGAGTACTTTGATGGGAGACTGCTTGGAATACCACTACTGGGGCAGTGGTGGTGGTTGTAGTATATACTGTTGTTGTGTTCTTGGGCCAGAGACTTCACCCATGCCATGCAAGAATGAGAGTATGAATTAGCTACGTGATGTTCGTGAGCGTGTGGGCTCTTTTAAACGGTCCCTTAATGTGAACAGATGGACCAGGATCTCATTTTTTAAAAGAACCAAATCTTTTTCTTTCAAATTTGTATGCATTTTTACACTGATTTAAACCAACACAAGGATCAGCACAGACACAGAGTAGGCAACAGTTTTGTGAGTTTTGTGCACAAAAAACAGACTTGACATCATAATAACAGAGGGCAACTCACTTCCACTCTCAGTTTGAACCATTTTAAACACATCTGAGCCTTGGTCAGTTCTCTCTGTGATTCGTTTAGAGATAAAATGAGTTCTCACTTGAACGGCTCTTTGAAATGAATGGATCCAAAAGATTTGGATCCCATAAAAGAGCGGAAAGTCCCATCACTAGTATGAATCCATAGCTACAATCTAGCGTTTTTACAGCATGTACGTTCATTCACTTACACTTAAACAAATAATTATAATTTAGTGGAGACAATTCAAAATAGCTCTCTTATATTGTATCAAGACATTAGTTTTTTATGTCAAAATCTGTTTTGAAGCCAAAAATCCGCAATGTAATTCTGACAAAAGCATATTACTTTAAATTTAATACAATAACATGTCATTTGCCATTTTTGGATTTATTGCAAATTGGTCATTGGATCTGGCAACCCAAAGTTAGGAGCTCATTTTGATTTCTGATTCTTGACTTTAGAACCAAAACACAAAATGTAAACTTATACCTGTACTTTTAGATAATATGTTTTTGTCTGCCATTGTTTTCTAGTTAATGCTTCATAAAAACACTACAAATACCTTTAAACATGCTGTGCTGCTACAAGACTGCAGGTAATATTTCAACTACTACTACTACTACTACTACTACTACTACTACTACTACCTAAACCTGTACTTAACCCCTGACCTTTAAACTGCAACACAATACTTAGAAATTTTTTAGACAGTTTTAGTCATTACATTAGTTTGTTGTTTTAAGTGGATTTTTCATTTCATACTGTTTGGCTTATGTACATTTTTGTAAACACACCTCGGATCTTTCAACTTCTGCAAAAAAAATCCTTATTCCTTTAAAAAGTGCTTTGACAGTATTGAATCCACTTTGGTTACAGTATAAGTTACAATGTGCTTTAGCCCTGTATACACTCACATTATGTCACCTCCTTTAAGTCCTGTTTTGACACCAGATTCTGAAAGTTGACCTGACTAAAAGAAACAAGCCAGCTGTTCAAAGCCGGCCCTGGGAGCAGTGTTTGTGTAATGCAATTGTACCTGTGTTTTGTTGATCAAATGTATGTCGTGGGACTCCGGAGACCCAGAAAAACAATACTTCACTGTTGTTGTGGCACAAATGAAAGTGAAAGGAGAGATGTTATGTTAGAATGGGAAAGTTATTTCATAGTCTCTCTATGAGGCAACGAGTTCACACAAAGAACAAAATCCCCCGAATGTTTTTGTCCCTGTAGTGTTTCTCAAACTAAGGGCCAGGGCTAACAAGTGGAACACAGCCTTCCCCTTATGCATCTAGAAGTTTATTTGAAATTCAGATGTTAAAGACGCATTATGTAACTTTTCTGGTGGAGGGTTTTCCATCTTGTATCCATATACATGTTATGTCTTTGTCTTGAAAGTTCCACAGTATAGCATTAAACTTCTTTATGGAGACAAGCCGGTGATCGGTGGGGAGGTGGTCATGTTCATAGTAAGAATGCTTGCATCTTTTCAAGCTTTTAATAAATAAAAGGAACCTGTAATTGAATAAATCCAAGATAGACAAGTTTAAAGCAATACTGGGGAACATTTCAGGCAAAAGGCAAGAGCATTTCCATGGAGACGAGAAGGTGACAGACCCCCGGCCACAAAGTGACCAAACCTGTGACTCAAGGAGCAAATAGATGGTTCCTTATCCATTTTCAAGCCTAACTCTCAGATCAAAACTCCAAAACACTCTTTGCATAACCTAAAACATAACAATCAACTATTTAAACACAGATTGCAGCTGTAACACTCTCTCTGCTCATACTAAAGTCTGTGTACCTACATACTGCATATCTAAAAGGTAAACTCTCAGATGTTTAACCTGATGATTTCCATTAGTGACTAGACCAAATAACACTGTATTACAACATAAATCAATATTTTACCAACATATCATCTGTATTAAATATTACTGGCCTATAGAATGTTATGATGTCATCAGAAACCCAGCAATGAATAGATTTTATAGACAGACACAGAAGCCCTAGAAACCACAGTGTAAAAGACTCCTGTGGTGAAAATCTGTGTGAATCAGGTTTTCATTCAGAGTAAGACCCAGTTTTTTATTTCAACTGCTAAAAAGCACACATTTAAAATTGTGGGTTTTTTTGTTTTCTAAACAATTGTGTAATATTTGGCACATATTTACAGCATCCCACAGGTCTCTGCCTCCCTCTCACTACGCGTTTAAAAGCATCGTAGCATTCTCTGGCCACTGTCTGGGTGATGTTAGATACATTTGTAAATCTGAGGATTGTGTTTATATTTTAATGCTAAAGTGTTCAGAGAGTCTTTTGCATTTTGTTCACAAAGTTTACTTTTTCAGACATTCTGAATTATTTTGCTTCTTGTGTGAATAGTTTTACAAAGTGCCAGATTTATGACATGTTTCAGAAAATGTGCCAAAGCATTTGAGACAAAAAAAAAAAAAAAACTGCGCTAATTTTACATTTGCTTGACACAGTTTTTCGTATTTCGTCCACTTCTGATCAAAAAGGAATAATTGGTGTAAAAAGAACATTTTAAAAGTTGCACACCCGGAGCAAACACCCATTAACACAACTTCCACAGAAAAAGACCCCATCCAGCTAGGAAGTTGAATCGGGGACCTTCTAGCTGTGAGACAGGAATGCTAAACATTCAGCCATTCAATGTATCAAACCTTTATTTCAGTTCTGCTCTTTAGACCTGGTTTAGGCCAGTTTAAGTCCTGGTTTAGTCCAGTTTAAGTCCTGGTTTAGTCCAGTTTAAGTCTTGGTTTAGTTCAGTTTAAGTCCTGGTTTAGTCCTGGTTTAGTCTTTTGTCATTATGCTTAAGTGATGGTATTGGTACTACATTATTACTGCTGCTGCTATCTGCTATTTCAGTGCTAGTTTTATCTCAATTTGTTTGTCTCAATCTGTTTCACTTGGTCAGTTCTGTTATGTTTCAGTCTTGGTTAAATTCTGTTTCAGTCCTTATTTAATTTCTTGTTGTATCATGTAAAAAAGATTATCTATCTTTGTTTCATTTCTGTTACAGTTCCAGACCATTTCTGTTACCGCTTCTGACTCATTTAAAGGAGTTATTTTTAGGTGGGAAATTTTTTCAACCACACAAATAAAATCCCCTTTAAATCTAAACCAAATGTTCTTCAGGGCTCATATGGTTGGGTTAAATGTGTTAAATATGTTTCATGAGTCCATAGACAATATATACACGTATCTTTCAGATGATATAATGCAGTTTTCAGGCTTCATATCTGATCCTTTTAGCATTTCTTCTGGTATTTAGCACTAATCTTTTTACACCAGTGTATCAGTAGTTTACATTTTGTTACCCCTATACTGCAATATTCATCTAAAATGAACAACTGCTTTGGCACATTTTCTGAAACTTTTTTATAAATCTGGCAATTCTTTTGCATCCATCCATCCATCCATTCTCTTCCTCTTATCAGGGGCTGGGTCACGGGGGCAGCAGTCTAAGCAGGGAATTCTCTCACCCCAGTCCTCCAGTTCCCCCCAGCATGTCCTGGGTCTTCCCCAGGGCCTCCTCCCGGTGGGACATGAACACCTTCCTAGGAAGGCGTCCAGGGGGCATCAAGAACAGATGCCCGAGCCACCTCAGCTGGCTCCTCTCCACGTGGAGGAGCAGCAGCGCTCCTCCCATGTGACTGAGCTCCTCACCCTATCTCTAAGGGAGTGCCTAGACACCCTGTGCGAAGGCACACTTTGCAAAACTATTCACACAAGAAATAAAATTCAGAATGTTTGAAAAAGTCAACTTTGTGAACAAAACTTAAAAGGACACTGTGTGCTTACAATATAAACACACATTTATAAACTATAAACTTATAAACATCTAACCATCACCCAGACGCTGGCCGGAGAACGCTCCCACACTGTTAGACGTGTAGTGTGAGGAAGGCAGACACCTATGAGACCAGAATCACTGTTTATGATGTAAATATATGTCAGATATTACACAGTCATTTAGGGAACAAAGAACTATTTTCAGATGTGTGTTTTTAGCAGTTGGAATCTGAACTGTGTCAGACATGGAGCTCAAAATCTTTTACACTGTGGTTTCTAGTGCCTCTGTGTCTATCTATAACATCTCTTCATATTGTGATTTCTGTGTGTTTTGTTGTGTCCTTTGTGTTTATGAACTTTGATAAGAGTGGGTAGTATTGCGATATATAGACTATAGTATAAGATAATAGAGAGTGTTACAGTTGCAATCTGTGTTTAAACAGTTGACCGTTGTGTTTTAGGTTTTGCAAAAAATGTTTTGTAGTTTTGATTTGAGAGTTAAGGCTTGAAAATTGATATAAGGTGGTGCCAACATGATCTGAGTATTTGCTCGTTCAGTGGCAAGTTTTGAAAATTTAGAGTTTAGTGTCAAAGCATGTAAAAACTGTTGTAAAATGTGGGCCACTGGTTCACAGCTGCACAGCCGATTCGCTGCTGGCCACACCGCATCATAGTGGCATTTCAATGATTTTACAGTTTTTATTTACAGTGTTTTTATTTTTGAAAGTGGCTACCTAACATGTTTTAACCCTACACGTATGACCTGGAGTCTTAGGTTTTCAATAAATCACAAGTAAGTACAGAGCAGTGGGCAAGGATAGGGGGTAGGTGAACTCAGACATTTTTCAAGCATCCAAACCTCAAATAATGTAGGATTACTCAAACATGCATGACTCAATAAAAATACAACTCTGAGTAAGATTATGATGAGGGAACACTGGGACAGTATTACGACAGCAACTCTGGATCTGTTGCAGGAACACACCCTCAGGTTCAGTTATGTGCAGCTTACTCATCAGGCAGAACACTGACACAGGCATGTGTCACCAAAACAGGTGCACCCTCCACACACCTACCCTCACCTGCTTGTTTCCATAGAGATGTTATTACCTTTGCTGGAATGTTCCAAAATAACGCATCAAACATATATCTTTTATTTATTCAATAGCAGATGTTCATAATGCTAAAACATGAGTAGGCTCACCTCTCCACAGATCTGACCTTTAACTGACGCCACCTACCTTTCTCCATGGAGGCAGATGAGTCTAATGCTATATTGTGGAATATTTCAGGCAATGCAATAATATATACATGAAGACCATACACTGGAAACATTACATGGAGTACCTTTATAGAAAAACCTCCAGCAACATAAAAAAAACCAAACAGAAATACTGATTTTTAATATTTTAACTTCTTTCAGTCACAGGTTCTTTTTGTTATGACACTTTTGTTTATGCACATAGAAAGAATCTGTAAAAACAAATTATGTAACTGACCTCTCTCTCTCTTTCTCTTTCTCATAGCTGTTTAAATCTTGTTCTCGGGGCCTCAGGGATTTTTACTACGGCGGCCCCATGAGGTCAAGTCACAAGGACATTTGAGATAAGACAGAAAAATGCAGAGACAAAAACACTACACTACACACAACTCCAACTTAACACTAAGGCACGAGGAGCTCTCAGCGCCATGTTGACTCAAGGGGTCAAAGGGCAAAGGTCAACCCTGATGGAGAGAGAGGGGTCAAGAAAGGGGAGGGAGGTAGAGAAGGGTAGATTTTGGCGGGAAACTGCAGAAGAGAGCCCAGACAGGGGGTGAATCAGTGTTTGCACAAGCTGTGATTCATGTAGACATTCCTATAAATGCTACAAGGAAGAAATGGACGGAGGAGGGGCAAAGGGGATTTTTTACAATTACCAATCTGAACGGCAATTTTACATAACAAATTGTAGCATATTTACAACTACTGTTATATAATGTCCTTTATAGCAGAATTTTAAATGAAATTTAACAAGACTGAAAAGTATTTTTTATGATTTATTATTATTTTATATTTGAGACCTGCTGAAAAGTCTGAGGGGTTCTTTAACATGTTCATAATTTGAGCAAACAAAAATATACAAATAAAAACATCTAGAAAAAAAAACTATACATGCAAGTGTTTCTGTTGAACAAAATTCAGCACAAATCTGCATCAGAATATATATATATATTTGAATGTTTATTAGATCTCAAAATATGCACAAAATACTTTACTCTTTACTCTTTAAGTACATTTTTAAACAGGTACTTTAATACTTTAAGTATTTTAAGCAGATTTTTTCAATTGATACTTTTACTTTTACTTGAGTTTTTTGGGGTTTTTTTGCTCCGCTATCTGTACTTTTACTTAAGTCGCTAAATTGAATACTTCTTCCACCACTGCTCCAGTAAATAGTGGGGTAACAAGTATTGTATCATATTATCTGATAGATCCTTTGCATATTGTTGGCTTTGTCACTGTTTTATTTTTCAACTCCGATATCAATACTTTGGCTTTATATCTGCTGATATCATCAGAAACAAGCAAGTGCAGAAACCAAGAACTGCATAAACACCACAATTCACATTTAACACTACTAATGAATGCATTGTAACTGTCTCTTAACGTCTCTTAATGTGCTTACAGAATCATTTTGAATAGATCAAAGTTGAAATTATAAGAAAACCAGTACATAGTTTAATTATATTTTCATACCAGAATTCCAGTACTTGTCCACAGCTTTCATTCATGTATTAATCTTCCAAGATAACTGTCTGTTCCAAATGCCAATTTGATCATTCATAAATATTCTCAGTGTTGGTACAGTCTTTGGTATTAACTTTCTTTCCACTTTTGAAAAACAGTAGCCATAGTATTGGCTCAGTGTTATCTCATTCCCCTGCCCTCACCCCCCTCCCCTCAGGGCTGACGTGATGTTTGGTCTGCAGCTGAAACCATGAGTCAGGCTTTAGGTCCAAGGTCCATCCTCTGAGAATGACCTCACTCTGACTAATCCTCCAAAGAGCGCCAAAAAGACAGGCCATGGAGGGAGAGAGGAGTCAGGGGGGGTGTAACTGGATACTTTAACTACTTTTACAGGCCAAAATTAGTACTAGGACTATTTTTGAAAGAATGTATAGGCTGCCTTCTGAGGAAATTTTCAAAATCTGCATTAGGGCTACAAAATTAATCGTAATCGAATCACATTTTAGCCTCATTTCCACTGGTTCTCTATACAAGCCGCAAGCGTCTGCACTGTGTAAAGTGAACTGCCTGTTTGAGGGGTCCAGACCCTGGAGGGTACTAGCTCCCATCGGGGTCTGGGGCCGGTATGGCTCCAGGCGTGGTTATCGACCAAACAAGATGATTGGACTAGAGAGAATGCAGAGTCAAAAACAAGATGCCAAAAGGCGGTATAGACATAAAATAATGATTTCTTACTAAACGCTGACTTGATCTTGTGATAAACCTTTGTTTATTGATGCGCAGCACTCACATATAACAATCAAAAATATAATATTTCCAGTAAATAATGCATCTAACAGGAGCCAAACCCACTGCATTACATAAAGAGACACTAACACGCAGTGTAGAGGTGCAGAGAAATGAAATAAATGCACAAAAAGCTGACGTTAAGCAGAAGAAGCTTTGTGTTTACATTGTTTAGATGAATTGCTGAGATCAGCCATACAACTACGAGTATAATTCAGGTAGATTTAATTTATAAAGTTAATATTAGTTAATATTTGTTAATATTAAGTTAATATAAGTTCCGCTTCCTGGATAAGTGGAAGAAAATGGATGGATAAATTAATATTAGTTTGTGTGACGTCAATGTCTCACATAGCAGAGCATTGTCCTGAGGCGGCTCCAAGCCAACTGTGCCAGAGGAAGTACCTTAACTCCTTCTTGAAACAACACAATGTTCCATCTAACCCTGAAGTTTAGATCTGTACAAACATGTTCTGAAATATGGTCTAATTCTTATATTAATTTGTCAGTTCATATTTCATTCTATTTTGTCAATTCTTCTGGACTTATTTAAAATGGGAACTTTGCAAGAAAATCTAATTTCAATCACAACTGTCAGAAAAAACATAATTATTTTACCCAAATGGTTCAGCCCTAATCTGCATGCTACTGGTTCTTGTGGGGTTTTTTTTTTATTTTGAAACAATATTACAAGTTATTTGAGTAACTTTAGTAGCCTACAATATGTTGCTGTGATATAAGTGTTGTTTTGGCTTCTCCTGATGAGTAATTAGACTGCTACAACTAAATAATTTTATACATTTCATTCATTCAATCAAACCTTATTAAAGATGCTCTATGCAGCTTTTGTGATGGATAATAACTGTACCTCCAGGGAGACACCTCAGTCTGTGGCAGTCACTCTTTGGTTACACATTACATCACTGTTTAAGCCCTTAATGACACACACGCCCAGACGCTAACTGTGCTAACGGCTAACCACGCTAACCGCTAACTGAAAAACGCGCCTGGGCTCCCTCACTTTTTCAGAGTACACACAGTGTTGCAGTGACAACCAGCAGTTATGTGAGAAAAGGGGTTTGAAAACAATGGGAATCCGAGCTTGTCTCCATGGGGATGTCATCTCTTGGCTTGGGATACTCCACAGTACAGCATTAAACATACTATATTTATTGTATTCCAGGTGTTTTTTATGCTTAAGAATAACTTGAAAAATATGCATTCCTACTGTGAGCGGGATCGCCCCTCCACAGATGTAACCAGTAACATGGCCTGGTGATGACACCTGCTTGTCTCTATGTTTACTGGCATACTGTGGAACATTTAAGGCAAAGCAATAACATTTCCATGGAGATAAGCAAGTGAAGCAAAGTTAGTTTGAATGTGTTCAGTTTTCACTACTTCTTGTAATCGGAATCTCTTCATAGAAATTTGAGGCTGCAAAAAAAGAGAAGTGAAAGAAGGAAGTACAAACAAAAATTAAAACAAAAATTCTTGATAGGTCAAGGCAAACATGTGGTTTGTTTTTGTGCATCATCAAAGTGTAAAAGTGATGAGACTCATACCATATATGTCCTTCCTCTGGACTCACTCCTCTGCACTGTCCCTCCTCTGTTTGACCAAACCATCAATCTGAAACGCAGACGCTATGAAATGTGTTATTTCTCTTCATTGATGTAAACCTGGTTTAAAAACATGAATGTTTTCAGAGCAAAGCCAAAAACTACTGTGTGTAATTGTTGTGATTTCACCTGTCTGTGTGTATCAGCCTTTTAGCAAACTTTAAATCATTACGTGTATTGTTGCACCTGCAGATGTCTCTTTCACTTTCTCTCTCCCATTCTCTCCGTCTCTCCCTTTCTCTCTTTCTCCCTCTTTCTCTTTCTCTATTTTTCGCTCTCTCTCTCCTCTCTTTTTGTCTCTCTCTGTCTCTCCCTCACTCCCTCTCCCTCTTTAGCGTTTTTTGAGAACAGAGGTCATAGGTCACGTCGCATTGAAAACATTCGGGACCAGTTTCTGCAGGTTTCTCTGGTCGAGTGGTGAGTTCCTCGTGTTTGTAGAAGTGTAAATGTAGACCAGCCCGCGGCGCCTTTAAACACATTTGTCCCTGTCTAAAGTAATGCTTTCTCTCCCTCTCTCTTTTTGTCTCTCTCTGTCGCTCTCTTTCTCCCTCTCTTTTTGTCTCTCTCTGTCTCTCTCTTTCTCCCTCTCTCTGTCTCTCTCTGTCTCCCTCTCTCTTTTTGTCTCTCTTTGTCTCTCTCTTTCTCCCTCTCTTTTTGTCTCTCTGTCTCTCTCTTTCTTGCTTTTTCTTTTTCTCTCTCTGTCTCTCTCTTTCTCCCTCTTTCTTTTTGTCTCTCTCTGTCTCTCTCTTTCTCCCTCTCTCTTTTTGTCTCTCTCTGTCTGTCTCTTTCTTCCTCTCTTTTTTGTCTGTCTCTGTCTCTCTCTTTCTCCCTCTCTCTTTTTGTCTCCCTGTCTCTCTCTTTCTTCCTTTTTCTTTTTCTCTCTCTGTCTCTCTCTTTCTCCCTCTTTCTTTTTGTCTCTCTCTGTCTGTCTCTTTCTCCATCTCTCTTTTTGTCTCTCTCTGTCTCTCTCTGTCTCTCTCTTTCTCCCTCTCTCTTTTTGTCTCTTTCTGTCACTCTCATGTAAATGTAGACCAGCCCGCGGCGCCTTTAAACACATTTGTCCCTGTCTAAGGTAATGCTGCTTTAGGTACTTTGATAAATGACTTTTCTCACATATTTTTCTAATGGAGTTGTAAAAATAACACTGGTGGGAAGCGTTTTGCTGCCACAGCTGCCCTGGGACTGACTGATGGAGAGAGACTATGAGGTCCATAGGTTTGCGTTCACGTGGCATCACAACATTCTAAACTGTTTGTATATTTAAAGGTGTACTATGTAACTTTTCTGGTGGGGGAGTTTGTCGCATGCTTCATAGAGATGTTTCTTGCCTGTTAAATGAATATACCTGTGACTAAAATAAATTAAGCAATCAGTCATATTGCATTTTCAAAGGATCTACCAAAAACTATAAGAAAAACTAAATCATCATAATCTGAAAAAGCCAGATGTTCAGATCCTTTAATACTGTCAACAAATAACTTTTTGTCAAAGTAGACTCACAGTGGGAGCCACAACTTGACCTCAAAGAGTATTGTTACACTTTAGCTTTTGCAATGGATCAGACCTAGATGACTGAGGAACTACACAGACACTTTAGCTTTAGGATATTAGCTTAATATGTATAAAGTAGTTTGGTGTCTGAGAAACTACGCGCAGAGAAGTACAATTACTTTATAGTTGCGCTATGTCACTTTTCTGGTGGAGGGTCTGTCTCTTACTTGTTTCCCAGGAGATGCTGTTGCTTTGCCTGGAATATTCCACGTGGATTAGGGTTAGGTTTAGGTTACTTATCTATCGACTCCATGTGTGTGTGTGTGTGTATTTTTTTATTTTTTTTTTGGTGTGGGGCAATAATAACACCTGTAATTTGTAATTGAATAAATGCTAGATAAATATGTTTAATATGTTATGTTTGTGATGGCAGACTACCCACCAGATACATTACAAAGTGCACCAGTAGTTAAGTAAATATAGTTGTAAATGTAACGCAGATATGATTTTTAGTCATGAGTACTACTTTGTTACTACTTGCACTATAAAATATAAAATATACTATACTATATTTTCTCATGGTGGTGGTCTGTTGACGACAAGTGCCACACAATGTTAGGAAGCTTTTGACCTCGTCCACAAGCTGTTACGGAAAGTGCTCTACTCCTCCAGTCCACGCACACTTGGACATTTTATCATTCTGACACCTACCACAATGCTGTAGTGTCTACAGTTTGTTTATTTACTTGTACGACTCGACCTAAACACAATATATGGAAGTAGGGAGAATTGGACCCCATGTAGACTGTGTCCCTCTTTAGCACGCCCTGGCTCCTCGTGGGACGTCCCAGGTTGGAATGACCGATTTGGGGCAGCTTTCTCCCACTCACAGGGGGTGGCTCTGGCTCCTGTCACTGATAAGGGCTGTTAGTGCAGAGGAGAGTGGAGGAGGGGAGATAAAGTCAAGTGGATCTCATGGACCACAATGGAGGACTTTTACTGCCCCCTACAGGTATTGGGAAATATGATGAGAGTCCAGAAGATATTGGTGGTTGGTTTTCAGATTAGAATGTGATGAGGTCATAGTCCCAGATGGGGGCAAGAGCCAGCTTTTCCTATTGATTATTGTACTTTGCCATGAAATATACAAAAGGTAAATTCACAAAAGTAGAACCTGATCATTTTTATTATTGACTAGAACCAAGAACCCACTGTACTACAACCACAGAGCTGCATTTGAACAATATTCATTTTAGCTGCTCTCCATTTGTATTGTTTACTATTGGTCTATAGCAGGGGTGTTCAAACTATGGCCTGGGGGTCAAATTGCCCTTAGACCAATTCTTATTGGCCCTCAGGCCATCTCTTCAGCTGGCCCAAATGACTTCAGGCAGTATTTTTTACAATGAATGAATCCTACAACTATAATGTTAATGGCATCACAGCACATTGCATTGTGATACAGACCAAAAATGTATGTTTCAAGCCTTATTAAAGCTACCATCTGTAAGTTTATTAGATTTTTGATTTTTTACCAGTAGATGGCAGATGTGAAACCTGCCCCCTCTTCCACTCACCTGGTCTTTGTGCCTGGCCTTTGTGCTCTCTGGTCTTCTTCGGTCAGGCCAAAGCTGACACAACATCAGACAGAAGTAACACAGATAGCATCTAGTGGTGATAGTGGAGAATACAACAGGACCGGGTCGGCCAGTCTAATTACAGATGGAAGGTTTAAAGGTGTGGCAGCTCTGATAAAACTATGTTAAATGCCCCATGTGAATGATCCACTGTGTTGGTCACTCTTTTTGGCTCTCAGCTTCAAATATGTTTCAAGATGTAGCCCTTGGTGAAAAAAGAAAAAGTTTGGACACCCCTGGTCTATAGAATGTTGTGAACTTATCTAACTGAAATCCAGTAATGGAGAATCTAAACAAGACGTCAGCAGAGCATATCGCAATAAATGTCATGAGTTTAATTTTAGAGACAATATGAGCATATTCAAACTTCATATTAGTGATTAATGGAGTTTAAAAAACTATTGTTTTATTATTATTTTCACATTTAAGTGTGACCATTTATAGAAATATATTATATATATTATATTATAAA
>KN486334.1:0-12168 GCA_000787095.1 Periophthalmodon schlosseri | reverse complement strand
CTTAGTCCTGGCTTAACCCTGGCTTAGTCCTGGTTCAGTCCTGGTTCAGTCCTGGTTCAGTCCTGGTTCAGTCCTAGTTCAGCCCTGTTTTTTGTCGTTTGTATGATAGAATGGTAGAGTGGTGGTCAGACCTGCTTTGACCTGCAGTCGCGGTTGAGGTGTGGTACTCGCTGGGGTCGAGGGGTATGAGAACGTGGGACTGCCTGAAACACAAACAAATATCACATTATTAAAAATACTGTGAGTAGTGGGTTAAGCAGCGTCACCTTATGACCAAAGAGTTGCTGGTTCGATTCCCTCCTGTGCACATACTGTCACTGTGTTCTGATCCTTGTTCTAATGTTGTTTCCTCATCACAAACAGACCTGGAGTTGTGTTTTGTTTTATTCACACATGTTTAACACACAAACCCTATTTAGGCTGAATTCTTCTCTCAAACAGAAAACACTCTGTTCCACCTTGTGATGTCATGTGGTAATACAGGAAGTGCTCCACTGTGTTTTTAAACTCCACACACCTTCACTAGAATTATTTGGATGATTTCAGCCCTGGAATTGCCAATCTCTACTGAACAAAAGGTAAAAGGAACAGTTAACTTTAAAACTACCACTTCATGACATCACAAGGTGGAACAGAGCATTTTGATCTTTGGAGATGTAGACAGACTAATAATAAAGTGTTACTCAAACATGTGTGAATGAAACAAAACATAACTCTGAGTATGTTTTTATGACGTAACAGCATCCTAACATGACTAGCTCACAAGAGTCAAGTTTGTGTAATATAGAACCTTTAAAGAAACGGACTATATATAGACTATATATAGACTAGTTTAATGCCATATTGTTGAACATTCCCCATGGAGACCTGTGACAGAAAATAAACAAACAATATTAAAAGCCCTATACCTGATTTCTTCCCATGTATTTGAGTAAAATGTGTCTTGCCCCAATACAGATATATTGTTTGAGCACCTCTTGAGGTCAAAATAAGTCAACTGTGAACTGGTCTGCATCTCATTGCCCAATAATCAGGAAGTGGGCATTTGAATGCTAGTTGTTGTAAGGTTTACCATGACGTAAACTCTGCTCTGGTCTCTGTGAATTGTAAAAAAACGATTAAGTCATCGTGGTGAATAATGAGGAAGTCCAGATGCATAAGGTAAGTGAGGAATAACTTTGGACCTCTGCAAATGGTTTAAAATGAATTAGTTCTGTTTTTCACGTTTTTAAAACTGTAAAAATCAGGTAGAGTGACTTTGAATTAAATAAATCCTTCCATGTGGCTGCCATTCTGCACCAATTTCACATTTGCACAAGTGGGGCATGTGGGTGAAGTCTCTTGCTGAAGGGCACATCAGCAGCACACATTAATAGGGCATCGAACCAGCAGTCTTCAATAATGTCTCATCAAGATCTAGTTTCAATACTACTTTTAGTATTGATTAGTATCTGATTTTCAATACTTTTGACAACTACATTACGTACAATCTGTGTATAGATGTACGATGAAGATATATAAAGTCTATGGTTATGTAAAAAACCTAAACGGGAGCATGCGGCGAATACAGGAAGTGTGCAGCAGAGAACAGGAAGTGGTCAGCACTGACATCGTTTTGCCCCGCCTACTTCCTCCTCCACATGAAAAACACAAATCTGAAAGGGCAACCCCAACGTAAACAAAGATGGCAGTGGAGAATCAAAGTGTAGTCTCGGTCAGTAAAACTTTTTCTGGTCCAGATTTGTTTCAGAACTATTTATCAATTTATGTTCATAGAATATAGACAAAATACATGTACAAAACATGTACACACCAGTCAAAAGTTTGGACTCACTTTTTCATTTATATTTCTTCTTTATATAATGTGATGACACATGTGAATGTAGTAAACCGAAAATAAACTCAAAATAACTCCAAATATGCAAATTTTGCTTTGATGACTGCTTTACACTTTTGTGTGTTTTCTTGACCCTGAGGCTCAGCTGTGAAGTGAAAACCATTTCAGGAGGCTCCATCATGAAGCTCACTGAGAGAAGGACAAGGGTTTGCAGCTGTCCACAAAGCAAATGTTGGCTACTTTCAGGATTTGTATATAAAATATAAAAAAAATATTTGGTTGAGTTATTTCACTTTTTTTCTCTGCAACATAATTCCATATATCTTATATATTTATTTATATATATTTAATGTGTTCCGTATGTTTCTAAGATGCAGAAAGTAGTAAACATAAAGAAAAACATTGAATGTGAAGGTGTGTCCAAACATTTGACCGGTAGTGTATTTAATTCATATTTATCATACTAGTCATGTTTCTATTTCACTGAATACAGGCAAAAGACATAAAAACATGGACAAATGGTAGACAGGGTTTCAAATGTTGTCTTATCTGGACAATGTTTATTCGGCTGTCATCCATAAGTTATCTGCTATCTGAAAGTATTGGTCTGAGGAACTGGAATTTTTACTGCGCTGGAAGCTAAGTATGAAAAACTAGTATTGAACTAGATCCTCATTTGAGCGGGTATTGATACTAAAAAAGTTCCATTCACAGGACAGAAATGAACCTTTTCTGAATATCTTTAGAAAGATCTTGAGCTGTATCTTTCACAAGTATAAGACACATAGACTAGTAAACGCCCATGGACCACATGGAACCTAACTGGACACTGAGGGATTACACAGATATAAGGCCACATGGGAATAGAAAACAAAGTACTACCATTTAATGTGGAAAATCACAGTCTATTGTCTAAATAAAGAGTGTTTTTATTATCATCGCGGTATCGGAATCAGTATCGAGTATTGAGTCTACTCCTTAGTATTGAAATTGAGAGTGAAATTTTAGTAATACTGTGTAGCGTGTAGCATGTAGTCGTACTCTGTCGGAGGTAGCTGAGGTGAGACAGCAGAATATCGGCGTTGTACGGGGAGGTCAGGCTCATCATGTCGTCTTTGCTCATTTTACACAGTGATTTTCCGTCCAAACCCTGGAACAGAACCACGTCCACCTCCTCCAGAACATACTCCTTTATGGCCCAGTCCAACCACTGCCGCACGTGCTCCTGACTCCACACCTCCGGGTCTGAGAGGGGGGAGAGAGGAGGGGAGAGAAGGAGAGAGAGAGGAGAGAGGGGTAGATGGGGAGAGAGGGGAGAAACATCTGTCAGCTAGTCATAACTAAAATGTACCAAATTGAACAAGCCATCCACATCACGTTATTCAGCCACTCCACATCTGGTGATTGTAACTTTCTTCTGTAGCCACAGTTGCCCTGAGGCAGACAGACCAATCTGCACCATTGGCCCCTCCGACCACCAACACACACACACATCGTTTATACTAGACAGTTTATACTGTGGGTGAAGTGTCTTGCCTAAGGACACAATAACAGTTTGCACTGGCGCCACTGCTGCCCCATTGTGGCACCTGATAGTCCCAGCAGTCTCTCATCCAAGTACTGACCAGGCCCAGCCCTGTTTAGCTTTAGAGATCAGACGAGATCAGGCTTTGTCAAAGTAGTATGGCGTATAATTATATTAGGACGAAATGGTTGATCTTTGAAATGCAATAAGGTAAGGTGTCTTAAACCTGACCCTTGGGTGTGTGGGCAAATGTTCTATCACTGAGCCACCCACCCAACCGCCATAGATCTGTGCACTTTTGAATCAAATGTGGCTTTGAGTGGTCTTCAGTTCCAAAAACGACCTACATTACGTCATGGTTAATGCTTATAGAAGAAATGCCCTGAGCTTTGTCGCCTGTGTCTGCTGACGTCTATGGATGTGTCTGGTCTGATATACAGCCAGGTATGAAAGTCCAAATAAAGTGTTCTCTTGATGTCCCAGAGCTGTGACTCAGGTGGAGTTCCCCGCAGCTGACGGTGACAGTGAACTAACCGTAAAGTTTGGAGTTGTCCCTGAATGCCTCACACTTCAGTCTGTCACTTCCAGGTATTATCCTCGACCAGACCAGACCAGTACTGACTCACTCACTACGGGCTTCACAGCACATGCAGTATCAGCCCAAGGTAGTAAGAGTAGTACTCGTGGCAGGGGTGGTGCCAGACATTTTTGGTTGGAAGAGCTATGGGGGTGCTAAGATCTTCAATGTGGGTGTTCACTTAATATGTTCATTTAGAGCCTTTTAACAATGAGCGTACCCCCAACCGCCTACCATGTTTGCTTTATGTTGTTTTAAACAAGTGTGAATGTAATTAGCCCCTGTAGTGATGTATAAAAGCTAATATGGAATTCTTGTTTTATTGGAGTCTCATTTTGAACATCATTTTTACTCAAGATTGGATGTGCTATGAAAGTGGGGCAAAAATCTTTGGGGGAGCTATGAGGGAGCATTGACCATTCTAGGGGAGGTTAGAGCCCTGTTAAAAGTGGTATTCTGTTTTAGAACTCAGAGCTACTTCCTGTATTTTTTGTACTTTTCTTTTCAACTTTCTGTCACAAACTGTCACTTACTTGATGTAAAACTATGATAAATATTAACCACATTTACCAAGCTATAACAAGAAAAACATTTTTAAAATAGCACTTTAATCTTTTTCCTAAATGGAATGTCTCCGTAAATGTGGATCATGGGGACGTAACAGATGATTTAACAAATGTACAATAGATTTAGTCAAATGCATTTAAAATTAAATCTAGAATGAAACTAAAATGTATTTTACTCCCAAAAGAAAATTAAATAAAATAAATACTGCTGAATAACTAACATCATGTTAAAGCAAACAGTGTCTCTTTATACGAATGCATGGACAGTTCACCCAGGCCTGCTTTGCAAATACAACTTTACTCTGAATATTTTTCCTGGTAAAATAAAGTTAAGAGAAAAAAAAAAACACTCCTCTGCTCTCAACAGTCCCATCATTATTTCAGTATCTGATTACATCATAGATACCTGCTGGTACGATGACCCTCTTCTCCTCAGTGCTGCCCCCTGGAGGAGAACTTGTGTTAGGGTTTGGGTTCGCTGTACTCTGAGAGTTCTGGGGGCTGTAGGGCTGGTACTGCATGGATCTACCCCCGGGAGGAGAGCCGGAGCTGGGGTATGTCATTGTGGATCTACCCCCAGGAGGAGAACCAGAGGAGGGATAAGTTATCGTCGATCTTCCCCCAGGAGGAGAGCCAGAGCTGGGGTATGTCATTGTCGATCTACCCCCAGGAGGAGAACCAGAGCTGGGGTAAGCAATCGTGGATCTACCCCCAGGAGGAGAACCAGAGCTGGGGTACGTTATTGTGGATCTGCCCCCAGGAGGAGAACCAGAGCTGGGGTACGACATAGTGGATCTACCCCCAAGAGGAGAACCAGAGCTGGGATATGTTATCGTGGATCTACCCCCAGGAGGGGACCTGCTGGTGGGGGTGGCGTTGGAGCTCTGGGGACTGTAGGGCTGGTAGGACATAGAGCCATCGCTGCTGATGTGTCTGGAACGTTTGGTCACACTGCAGTCCACCGGAGACTCACGGCTGCAAACACAAACATGTTCAATCTATGGCTTTATACTAAGCACTATGATTAGTTTGGCAATTTATGTGTTAAAAAGGGGAGAGTGAGTGGGGAGGAGGGGAGGGGTTTGGAGGACTAAAGGGGAGAGTGAGGGGGGAGGAGGGGCGGAGTCTGAGGAATAAAGGGGAGAGTGAGGAGGGAGGAGTGGCAGGGTCTGGAGGTGTAAGGAGCAGTGTGATTGATCTAACAGGTATCCACCCTTCAAACTCCGCCCCTGCAGCAAGGTATGTACAATCAGAAACAACTGGATGTAATCACGGCACTCCTATGTGATGTCATATTGTACTTGAAGTCGCAGGCACCACTGGAGGCAGCAAAACTTAAATTCTGACTGTTTTTGACTAGGAACAGAACACAAGCACCATAGGCACAGTTTAGTAGCAAAAAAAGTTGATTTAGTGTTTAGTTCCACTTTAAGGCCAATTGCAAATATCAGCTTGATATATTAACAAACTGGAAGCATCCACCCAGCATCCATTTTCAGAGCACCCAGAGAAGAGGAGTTTGAAGACTCTGTAATTTCCCCAAACACCAAAAAACAGGTGAGTCAGACTAGGGATGGGCCACTATGGATTTTTTTGCCGATACTAATTCGATATCTGTGTTGCTGTTGTGGCCGATACCGATATCTGCCAATAACGATGCTTTTTAAAATCTATTACAGACCAAATAAAGTCAAGTTACAGTGAAGTTGATACAAATGTACATAACTTTTTTTTTTAAAAACACTAACAAAATGTATTTATCTGGGCTATATAGTCATGTTTTCATTTCGTCAAACTGAGACTGGCACATGGGCACACAGAGACTGGGGCAGTGCAGAAGAAATATTGGTGCCAAATATCTGTGAAATTTCCTATATCAAACCAATATCGATAAACCATCCCTAAGTGAGACACATGGTCCTGAGAAATCCCATATTCACACTGGGTTCCTCTAGCAGCACTGAGGCTCTGTTAACAACGTCAGAATTCTCCAAACTGTAAAACTGTGACTCACCAGGTGGGGGAGGAGTTTGTCCCAGAACAATGCACTCACGCCTTTAACGTGCTTCCTCCACTTTGATGTAAAAATAGAAGCCCCTCTCCTCACAAACACCTTTATGTTACTGTAGTGACATTAAGCACCCCTGACCTTGGAAACCTATCTTTTTGGTCAATTCTGCCTGTCTATTAAATAGTTTTAGCAAAATCAGCATTCACCCAGGCCGACTTTGTAAATACAACTTTATTCTTGAACTATTTTGGTAATTTTCCCCAAATTATCTCATTGGAATTTAGCACAATCTCATACACCGGATAAGTGAACAGTGTAGTCACATTTTTGCAGAACCCTCTTTGGATTAAAGTGTTCAAATAAAGATTCCTGCATATAGTCTTTAAACATATTGACCATAGTCTGTATAAAGAAGTGAACTAAGTGAGTGTGATGTCACCCATAGCATTCGGCTCCAGTCAAATGAAGCTCATCGAGGCTGGAGCAGTTACAGGGGCCAATTTGGAGCCAAGTTCCATATTTGGAATTCTAACCACGAGTATCATAGCAACCACAGAGCCAATCTGGAGCAAAGCTGTTGAAGGTAACGCCCCTTCCCACCCACAACGCTGGTTTAGCAGAGAGTGGGAACTTAGCAACGTTGTTAATCAAACCTTTTGCTAACGCTAGCGGACGCAACTTTGGGGAAAGAAGGTGCCTGATTTGCTGTTATTAATGTTCATGTCTTGATTTACAGACACAATAGTTAAATAAAAACCCCAAGAAGAAGAGCGAATTAATACGAACATTTTAAGACCAAAATGACAAGTCAGACAGCAGGAGTTACAGAGAGAGGGACGACAGTTTTGTGAATGTTAAGTGACTTGTGCCAGAGTCGATGGAGCCAGAAGGGCGCCCATGTTCACTTCCTATTTGGAACGGGGCAGCTAGCAGGTTAGCTATGTCCATTTATATATACAGTCTATGATATTTATGCAGCTGATTGGGCCAAACAAAATATCGGCCTCTGCTGGAGATTTAAAAAGGCAGTATTACACTTCTATATGGTATTATTGCTAACACATAACATAGAGCGTCAGTGTTTAAGACAATTTGTGTTTGAATCCTTCTCCTCATCTGAGCTACAAACGAAAGACTTTATACAGGAATTTACTGACTTTGTGACAGACCTGATGATGTACTATGACCCCTTCTTATGTCCATGTCTGTTGTGAATCTGCACTGCTAGCAAAAGATTTCTTGAACCTGACTGACTCTTTTATTTAGTATTTATCTGAAGTAGGACTGGGCAAGTTTTGATCAAACACTGACTTTAGGCTAAACTTTCAAAACATTTGGGGCTGAAACCAAATAAATCGGCCCATCTTGAGGCCCCCTGCTGGCCAAGTCCCTAAGCTGCTGCCTAAGTAGCCGCCTCCTATTGATACTTTGCAGCTGATGTTTGCCTCTAAATGCTACTAAACCGTGCTTTCGTTGTGACCAACAAGTCAACACTGCTGATTCTCTGGAGGCTTTTAAATGGCTATAGTTGCCATGGATCTTATTTGCTGTTAAATCACACCAAACATGTCCAATAATTTGGACATAAATTATTTTGTTATGGCTCCCCTTCTCTCTCCCTCCTCTCTACCTCTCTCTCTCTGACCTGGTGCCGTTGACGTGTTCGTTCCTTTTGGTGGAGCTCGCAGCGCCCCCTGTGGTCCACTCGGCCTCTGCAGGGGGGGGACTCTGGGTCAGCTCAGCCTTCATCTGCAGCAGCGACGATGCACCAAACGCTGGGTCAAATAAGGCCTGGTCCTGGCTCACCACGGACAGGGCTTCCTACAATCACAACAGCAGACGTTAGACAGGAGCAGACAAGAGCAGACAGGAGCAGACAGGAGCACACAGGAACACACAGGAGCACACGGGAGCACACAGGAGCAGAGACAGGAGCAGACAGGAGCACACAGGAGAACACATGAGCACATAGGAGCACACAGGAGCAGAGCCAGGAGCAGATAGGAACAGACAGGAGCAGGCAGGAGCAGACAAGAGCAGACAGGAGCACACAGCAGCAGAGCCAGGAGCAGACAGGAGCAGACAGAAGCACACAGCAGCAGAGACAGGAGCACACAAGAGCAGAGACAGGAGCCAGACAGGAGCAGACAAGAGCAGACAGGAGCACACAGGAGCAGACAGGAGCACACAGGAGTAGAGACAGAAGCAGACAGGAGCACACAGGAGCAGACAGGAGCACACAGGAGTAGATACAGGAGCACACAGGAGAACACAGGAGCAGACAGGAATTTATTTTTCAAGACACTCAAAACACTTTACAGAGCTTTATTCATTCCCTCCACACTCTGTGGTGGTCAGCTACTATTGTAGCCACAACTGCCCTGGGGCAGACTGACGGAAGCAAGACTGTCAATCTGTGCCATCGGCCCACCAATAATTCACTCACACCACTTTCATACTAGGCATTGCAAGTGTCATTAGTAGAGCCACTCCTGCCCCACTGTGGAACCTGGTATTCACAGAGGTCTTAAGATCAAGATTCAAGATTAAAATTATTGGGCTATCCACCCAAGTCATCAATGCTCTGCAAAAGATAAAAACGTAGTCCATAAATACAAAATACCTGGTATGATATAGAATATCTGCATTGATACTGAAAAATTAGCTGGATGGGATATCGGCTTCCAAATATCGGTTGAGTTCAGTTCATCCTGGTTGGACACATATATATATGTATATATATGTATATATATATATAATATATGTGTGTGTGTGTGTGTGTGTGTGTGTGTGTATGTATATATATATATATCTCAATGATATAATAAGACTGGTCCAGACTGGTTTACTGGTGGTAATCAGCCCAGAAAGTCTCAGAATGTTTGAATTTATATTTATTTTTATTTACACAAAGCTATTCTGTAGTTACTTGAGAGATAAATAACAGCTCCATAACACATTTGGATCAGTTTTATCTTTTTTTTTTTTTTTAGTTTAAAGGAAATAAACGCTGTTTTCAGTCTCTGCATTGATATCTGGAATCTACAGATACTGTATACTGTACGGTATTGGAATCAGTAAGGGAATTGAAAAAGATGGATCGGTGCATCCCTATTAAAAACACAAGGTGATGACAGTTCATCAGTCCATGTTAAAGTGCAGCATGAAACCCCAGCCCTGCTCCGCCTCTGAGACCTGACCACAGCTACGGCCACATGATGTACTGTGCACTGTGTGACCTGAATCATACCGTAAACACAATCAAATATAAATATCTGTTTAGAAACAACAATTTGATATCTGCTAGTCCACTACACACAAACTAGCATGTTAGCACGTACTGATGCTAGCAGCATGTTTCCGTTGTTTAGCGTCGTTCTAAATCTGTGATTTGTTTAGACTTGGGTCCATTGTCCGAGCGGTTCCTACGTCAGCACAGCGCCTCCGCAGCTCTACTCCGGAAAAGTCCCAACCTGCACAGGAACCTTCAGCCCAAAAGGAAGCTCGGAAAGGGGGGTCTGGGTGTGTGTGTGTGTGTGTGTGTGTGTGGGAGGGGGGCGAGCAGGGCATTGTTTCAGGAGAGAGAGGGGGGTCAGGCATTTCCTCCAGGCTCCGTGTGCAGTTCAGAGTAACACAAGTTTGGGCTGCTAAAGGGTCCATATTACGCTATTTTCTGATCTGTGTTCTAATGTTGTTTCCTCATCACAAACAGACCTGGAGTTGTGTTTTATTTCATTCACACGTTTAACACACAAACCCTGCATATTTAGGCTCAGTTCTTCTCTCAAACAGAAAACACTCCACCTTTCCACCTCGTGATGTAATGTGGTAATACTTCCTGTATTACCACATTACCACATTGCTTCACTGTGTTTTTAAACTCCATACACCTTCACTAGAATCATTTGGATGATTTCAGTTGGAATTGCCAATCTCTACTGAACTAAATGTAAAAGGTATTTTTGTATTTTGAGCTTTAGAGATGTAGACAAAGTGATAATAAAGTGTTACTCAAACATGTGTGAATGAAACAAAACACAACTCCACGTATGTTTTTGACAGCATTAGAACACAGCGTAAATCTCACAAGAGTCAGTGTTGTGTAATATAGGACCTTTAAAGTGCTACTGGTTTGTGCTAAAATGAGTCAAAAAATTATGGCTGATGTCTAAATGTCCACACTATTCCTACTTAGGACACTATTTAGGGGGTCACACGCCGCTTTTAGGGGTTTCTGAATGTCCAGTGACTGAAAAACTAGTGCACTCAAAATTTCCCAAAATACATCTTAAGTGTCCAGAGCTGGTCACTAGACCCGTCAATATAGACCACAATGCATTGCGAGAGTCTGAAAAACAACAGCAGACAGAGACAGGCTATTTCCACATCTCAGACAAAAAGTTGAGCAATCCAGTTGAATTGAAAATAAAACATTTGGAGAAAAATCATCCATTTTATTTTTAGGCTAAATCGCCCAGTCCTAAAGTCAATATAACATCAAAATGTGCTAATTGTGGCAAACCTACGAGAACAAGATCCAATCTCCCAATGAAACGCTTTCTCTCCCCTCATTTTAACTGCAGTCCCTGAATGAGACTTTCTCAGTAACAATGCTGCATAAACTCATGAAAATCAGAACATGCTTTCATTGTTTAGTGCTGGGAATGACTGATGTTATGCCAGTGCCTCATCACACACATTTTTGTTTCTCTGTACCAGCAGTACCTTGAGTAGGGCCTAAGTATTGCAATTTCAATAAGATTTGCATTTTTGTTTATAATCAAGATTTACCTCTCAGGTTTAAACACGCCCAGGAGCATTAACATCTGAGACAAGACTGGAATCTGAACATTAAACCAATCCAAGAAACCCATGCATTTCAGAACATGCAATTCAGCTTTTACACAGAATAAGACCCCATGGAGACACAGGGAGGGCATCTGACACACAGGGAGGGCATCTGACACACGGGGACATTTCAGAACATGTTTGTAGAGGTCTAAACTACAGGGTTATCCACAGAAAGACATATTCTGTTATTTTCTGCAGACATTCTATTACCCAATTCATTGTAACCGTGATTTTATCAGTGCAACAATTAAAGATACACTATGTAACTTTTCTGATGGAGGGTCCACCATCCGCTCATCCCATGGATATGTTATTGCTTTGACTGGCATGCTCCACAGCATTAAACTTATCTGATAATCGTAATCGTCATCTGAAGTATACAGACTCTAAAACACATACGGAAAGACCTTTTATAACAAGGGCACTGACATTATGAATTTAAAATGTAAAAAAAAAACTAATAAATATTTTCTCATTTTCATCAATAAATCACTTTATGTAAATATTCTCTGTTTAGAAGTCTTCAGGGCCCAGATTTTAAGATTTATTTGGTTGATAATGTATTTAAATAATCACAGTGTACAATATGACGCCAAACCTCTTTGTCAAAGCCTGATCTTGTCTGATCTCTGAAGCTAAGCAGGGCTGGGCCTGGTTAGGACTTGGGATGGGAGACCGATGGAATATCAGGTGCCACAGTGGGGTGCCAGTGGCAAAAACTGTGGTTATATCTTTAGGCAAGACACTTTAGCTTCATTTTCATAATAATAACAATTAAAAATAAATTAATAATAATAATAA
>JACM01011431.1:0-28497 GCA_000787095.1 Periophthalmodon schlosseri | reverse complement strand
TAATAATAATAATTATAATATTCTTTCATAGAACAGAACAGTGTGTATGGGACTGCAGTGTTTTCGTCTGTCTGAGAGTTACATAACAACATGGACAGTACTGCAGTAATGGAAGGCAGATGTGTCCGTGGCTCTAAACAGTAGCAGTCAAACTCCAATACTGCTTTGAATAGGAAACATATGTTTTTTTTATTAAAATTGCACACTTGCTATAGCCTACATCTGGGAACTGCTGTTGAAATAATTGTTCTAACAATGGGACAGTAGTAGTAAATGTGGTAGTGAGTGTATTTGGGTTTGTGATGTAGAGGAGTGGTTCATATGACAGGTGTATAGTGGCGTACTGTTATCAGTGTATATGACCATAGCAAAGTGGAACTAATTCTGTTCACACACAAAGCAAACACATCTCAGTGTTTGCTGTGGCCTAAGTGTAGGTTGTTCACAATGGGATTTTGTGATGTTATTATTGCCCTGGTCATGAGAGGAGATGGTTTCTTTGCTGCCCCAGAACTATAGAACAGCCCCTGTCTGTTGTGGGCTCTGACCCTCGGTCCCTGTTTAAGTTCAGGTGAAAGACTCACCTGTTTTATAATGGCTTTTAACTGTGAGCACTGAGCCACATTTAGGTTTCAAGATGTTTCACTCCTTCCTTATTTCACTGTGCGGTGGGATTGGTATTTTTATATTATAGTTGAGACTCTTATGTTTGTATTGGTGTCACTGTGAGCACCTCCCTGAGGCCTGTGTCCTTCTGATGTCTGAGAGCACAGTGTCATCATGCAGCTGACTGTGTCTGAGGCAGACCGCTGGAGAGACGCACATGGGAGGAAGAGGTCCAGTAAGAACCACAGTGAGTCACTGACTGTGGAGCTGAGAGCTTTTCTGGTCAAAGAGACGGTACTATTCTGCTGAATTTCCCTTTGGGATAAATCAAGTTTTCTAAATCTAAATCCACAGATGAAATAGTCTGTGAATAGTCACTGGAAAATGGGGGGCAGTTAAAATAACAGCTGCAGATTTTGACTCACTAGACGGCCTAATGATAATCTGTGGATTTCCCTTTTGCATATTTCATGTAACCAAGTATTTAACAGACCCACTGAGTCAGTGTCCGCAGTTATAACCTATTACTTGGCCTGGTGGCACTTCCTGCTAGATAAGTTTAATGCCATACTGTGGAACATTTCAGACAATGTAATAAAATCTCCATGGTGATGGTGGGCCCTCCACCAGAACACTTACATGGTGCACCTTTAAATGAATCTATCTTACATTTATTCAAATACAGGGATTTTTATTACTCAAAAATAACAAAAAACAAACAAAACAAAAAAAGACATCGAGAAGCCACAGATCTGACCTGTAACTTGGTATGGCCATCTGCTTTTCTCCATATGGTTATGTTTAATGTAATACTGTGGAACATTCCAGGCAAAGCAATAACAGCTCCATGGAGGTGTCAGACCATCCAAAAAAGTGACATAGTGCACCTTTAACGAAAGAGTGGATGGGCACAATGTCATTAAAGGACCTGTACCCGTTTTTATTCAGGTAATAAATTAAAATAAAATTAAAACAAAAAAAAAGCAGCTCTTAGGGTCAAAAATGTGACCTCTGTGTGCTGCCTGCATCTAACTATAAACCGTTTTTATCGTTCACAAACCACGTAGTGCACTGTTAGCGAGTTAGCTGCTGTTAGCATTACTATGACAGCAAAACTCTGCTCTGGCCACCAAAAGTTCTGAAATGCTTATAAACTCATCACAGTGAATAATTAGGATGTTCAGAATGCATAAGGCACGTGAGCAATAACTCTGGACCACTGCAAACACTGTAAACGAAACTTGCTCTGTTTTTCACATTTTTAAGACGGTACAAGTCAGGTACAGCGCCTTTTAGTCTGAAATCCCTTGACGACTTTTGCATGTTGTTGTTTGTTATTTATGAACGAGGAGGAGGGAGGAGGACTTCATGTCAGCAGCTGATCAGTCATGTCCGGGCTGAGGGAGAGTGAGTTATACAGGAAAACACACAAGCGGGCGCCATGTTCCCCTCTGATCCGCGGTCCGGAGGGGGAAGCGTCTGGGGAGGTGCCTGCGTGTAGCACTGACTTATGTCCTCCTCTGTCTGAAGTAGGATTTACTGATAACGTATATATTCGGCTGTCTTGTTCTGTTTACACCAAAGTCTGCAGAAAACAGGTGAGTTATGGGAGGACACGGGGACAGAGACATGCAGTTCTGATCTGTGTCAAAATATATTCATGTATAAGTAACGTTAGTATTCAGATGTACCTGCCGTTTTGTTTGATTCACACATGTTTGAGTAATCCTTTATTATTAGTCTGTCTACATCTCTAAAGCTCAGAATGCTCTGTTCCACCTTGTGATGTCATGAAGCGGTCGTTTTCATGTTAACAGCTCCTTTTACCTTTAGTTCAGTAAAGATCTAAAATCATCCGATTGATTCTTGTAAAATTTTATGGAGTTTAAAAACACAGTGGAGCACTTCCTGTTTTACCATATGACATCACAAGGTGGAACAGAGTGTTTTCAGTTTGAGAGAAGGACTCAGCCTAACACACACACAAACCCATACAGGGTTTGTGTGTGTGTCATGTGTGAATGAAACAAAACACAACTCCAGGTCTGTTTTTAATAAGGAAACAATATTATAACATAGATCAGAAAATAAAAAATACAGGAAGTTGCGAATAGTTCTATAATGGAATACCTCTGTCTATGTCATCAACCTGGAAGATTCCATTTTTCTGAAAGTTTAAACCTTCATTTAACAAAATAAAAGCGTCACGATCTTTAGTCTAACCAAAATTACTTTGCAATTTAGAAAAGTTTTAGCCCTTGTTTACAATATGGTTGCTAGGTAACAGTTATGGAACACCTCTATGTTTGACATGTCAGCAGCTCGTGTCCAACCAGAAAATAAAATTATGAACTTCACTAAAATAAAAAACTTGGCAAGATTTTTTAAATTATGAACTTCACTAAAATAAAAAAAATAAAATTTGAAAAAACTTGGCAAGATTTTTAATTAAAATCTTTAAAGAGCCCATATAACACTATTTTTTAATCTATGTTATAAGTTGTTTTCCTCACCACAAACAGACCTGGAGTTGTGTTTTGTTTCATTCACACATGTTTAACACAAAAATCCTGCATATTTAGGCTGCGTTCTTCTCTCAAACTGAAAACACTCTGTTCCACCTTGTGATGTCATGTGGTAATACAGAAAGTGCTCCACTGTGTTTTAAAACTCCACACACCTTCACTAGAATCATTTGGATCATTTCAGCCCTGGAATTTCCCATCTCTGCTAAACAAAAGGTAAAAGGTAGCTGTTCATGACATCACAAGGTGGAGCAGAGCATTTTGAGCTTTGGAGATGTGGACAGACTAATAATAAAGGGTTACTCAAACATGTGTGAAGGAAACAAAACACAACTTCAGGTATGTTTTGAGGAGGCAATGACATTATAACTTATGAATGTGCATTATGTTTATCTATATACGCACTGAAGTTAAACTGACCCATAATATAGCTGCTATCTTTATAGGATGACCTGACATGAACGTGCTCTTATACAAACAAACATGGCTGACGTTGTTATGACCCCTCTCACACCTTCTCCCAGCCTGCTGCACATTCCTCATCCTCAGATCAGATAAGCCCTGTTATTATACTGCAGGACTATGTCAGGTCACCACACTGACCCCAGACACCCTTGTGAGGGCTGCCCCACTGAAAATTGTAAACAGTTTAGCATTTTATAAATTAAAGAGCATATGTAAGTTTTCATGTTTTTTCTAATTATGACTTGGATTGGTGGGTTAGTACCTGTGGTAAATGTGTATCGTAATTTTACATGTGTTAAGTGGTAGTTTGAGAAGAAGTTGAGAAGAAAAGTACAAAAATACAGGAAGTAGCGGCGAGTTCTAAACATAGGCTGTATATATAAATGGACATAGCTAACCTGCTAGCCATCACGCTCCAAATAGGAAGTGAGCATGGGCGCACTTCCGGCTCCATCGACTCTGGCTCCAATTCACTTTACATTGAAAAACTGTGGCCCCTCTCTCTGTAACTGCTGCTGTCAGGCTCATCATTTTGGTCTTAAAATGTTTGTAGCTAGAGGTGTGTGTAACAAAAGAAGCACAGTTGGTATGTTCACATCTTCCTGATAGTTAATGGTTGAATCCTTGTTAAAACAGTTGATGTCATTTTTAGAGGTTTGCAGGTTAGAGTGTCTTGCTCAGTGACCAACAGGCAAGATTTGAACCAGCAATTCCGAGTGAAATTGTAATTACGTCATCATAATTCTTAACCAGGTGTAAGCTTCTACAAATTAAGCAAAGCCCATTATTATTCTATTAAAGGCACTGTACCTGGTTTTACTGTCTCGAAAAAGTGAAAAACAACTACTTCATTTAGTTATTTGAGCTGAGTTTAAGAAGCACATTCCACAATTTTCAGAGCCAAAAGCGGAGTTTTGCTGTCACCGTAATGCTTACAAAACTAGCATGCTAACAGAGCACCCACCTTATATACTTCCTGGTTCGTGGTGGATAAAACCCTTTTGTAATTACACTCTGACAGCACACAGAGGTCTCATTTTGACCCTAAGAGCTGCTTATAATATACCTGTACTGGGTCAAAAACATTTTACTTTACTACATGAAAGAAAATCAAGTACAGCCCCTTTATTATTTTAAACTATTTCTAAACTTGTAGGTATAGTCACAGTGAGAAACTATTTACTTTTTCTGATGTTGTACGCAAAGAATCTGTGGCTGTGTCCGACCTGTTGCTGCAGTGATGTTTCCGACTCCCACGACACATTGTGGTCTATACTGACCGGTGGATCTGATGCCCACTACTTTTCAAGGTGCACTGTGGGGAATCTTGAGTGCACTGTTTTCTCACCAACTGGAAACCACTAAAAACAGCATGACCCCTAGATAGTGCCCTAAGTAGGGAACAGTGTGGACGTTCAGACGCAGCCTGTGTGTGTCCGGTCGTGTGAACAGCCGTCTTACATTGAGCTCCTATTGTCCTGTACAACATGACTTATCTAATCTGTCTCTGTGTCCCCCTCGCTTTTATCTCAGCGCAGATGATGGAGGAGAGTATCACGTTACCTCCTGTCCATTAGGTGGCGATACCGCAGCGGTGGCACATACAGGAGGCTATCGGGACATGATCAGGAGCGGGAGGATCGGGTTTCTCAGGTCCGCGCTGAAGAATGTGATGTTACTGTATGTTATCAGACGGGAGCAGTGTGATCGGACAGGGGCAGGGCCGATGACAGGTGCGACCTCTGCGGGCAAAGGCGGAGCAGAGGGCCTGGGGCTGTGGATATGGTTGGAATAGTCTCAGGTAGGTACTTTCTTTTATATTCCCATGTGGTTTTATGTCTGTGTAATCCCTCAGTCGTCCAGTAGGTTCCATAGTGGTCCATGGGCGTGTACTAGTCTATGTGTCTTATACTTGTGAAAGATACAGCTCAACATCATTCTAAAGATATTCAGGAATGGTTAATTTCTGTTCTGTGAATGTGACTTTTTTAGTATCAGTACTTGCTCAAATTAGTATCTAGTTTCGATACTAATTTATTCATTCAGACTTGTTAACACTCAGTTTGGGTTCAGCATGTACTTCGAGTCCATGGGCCGAGCTCAGTTGCGCCAGTTTAGCCTTTAGCAGATATGTACGTGCGGTGGCTCATCTAATAGCTCATCCCTACCATGTGACCACTCTGACCAATCAGAGCGAGAGCCGGCCAGAGCGGCATAGAGTGAGCCGAAGTTAAAGATTAAAAAGCTGACAACTGAAGGATTCTGAACTGAGAAAATGTTTATGATCTCAAAATAGCCACTGCAAAATCTGACCTTTTTGAAAACTGTAGGTGCCCTGTCAGACCAGCTCAAGCAGTTTGTTATACTTTGTGGTCTATGGGAAAAATGTGTTCTGGGCTGAAGAGGATTTTTCAGTGCTGTGCTAATCTAAATAAAAAAAAAAAAAAAGTAATCACAAAACTTTAGGCAGGGCTAGGGGATGGGTGAAGCTCACAGACTGTATAAAGAAGTGGACTAAGGGAGTGTGATGTCACCCATAGTGTTTGGCTCAAGTCAAATGAAGCTCATTAAAAGCTCAATTAAAAATACCAGGATCATGTAGAGGGGGTTAATACGGACATTTTAACAGTCTGACAGCAGCAGTTACGTAGAGAGGGATGACAGTTTTTCAATATAAAGTGAATTGGAACCAGAGTTGATGGAGCCGGAAGCGCAGCCCATGATCACTTCCTATTTGGAACAGGGCGGCTATGTCCATTTTTGTATGTCTCCTTTAATATGATATGTTGACCTTTAACCTAACCCCATCCATATACCGCTTTGGTTATCTCCTCCGTCTCTGTCTGTAGCTTCCCTGTCCCTCCTCCCTGTTTCTCCACTACATCCTGCATGCTATCATCTAAAGTTGGCCCGAGACACCAACCAGAGTCTGGCTGATCACAGAGCGCTGCTTCTGAAGGGATTTTCTGAGTAAATATTAGCATTCTGTGGCCTGCGCTTCACTCAATACACCCATTTACAGACGAATGGGCGTTGTGTAAATTTGAAAATTGCTGTGTGAGAAAAGGGATTGCCCAAGTTATTGACAAGACATGTTTTGTGTAGTTGGTTTCATTTGGAACGTAAAAACACATCTTAAAAGACGCTGTACCTGATTTTTACAGCCTTAAAAACGTGAAAAGAACTAGTTCATTTAAAGCGGTTTGCAGTGGTCCAAAGCTAGTCCTCACTTTCCTTATGCATTCAGAGTATCCTAATTATTCAGCGCAATGAGTTTCACTAGCAAGGATCACGTCACAACCATGGTATACGAGAAAGATATTTATTGATGATATGAAAAGATGTGGAGGCTGGGGAGAGACTCAGGATGGGGGCCGCCCTCTCTGTAGATGGTGAGGTCTTCGGGCTGAAAGATGAACAAGAGACACGGGGTGGGAGGGGTCGAGAGAGCAGACGGTGTTGCAGATGGGATAGGCTTGTATAAACAGGGCTTCTGGGTAATTAGAGGTGTGGCTGAGGTGAGCTGTGGTTCGCTGGAGAGGATCAGGAGGAGGTTGAGGCGTGGTCCCGCTCCTGAATCTCAGTCAATCTTATTAACTCCATTTACAAGCACTTTTCTGAGTTTCGCAGTGACAGTAACAACAACTAGCATGCTAATGCGCACTTCCTATCAGACAATGAAATGCTTTGTAATTATATGCAGACAGTACACACTTAGTTTGACCTGAATAGCTGCTTATACAATAAACTTCTACTGAGGGAAGACACATTTTGCTCAAATACAGCAAAAAAAATCCGGGACAGGTCTTTAATTTCACAATACTGTAAAAACTATTTTCTTTTTTGTTCCATCTGATTGGTAGATTTGAACAGAGCGATACTTTTTTCTCAAATGATTTAGATCTAGACAGGGTCCGTAAGTGCTTGCCAATCAGAACTTTCCCCTAAAGGCACACTATGTAACTTTTTGGGTGATTTGGAGATGTTATTGCTTTGATCTGACCTGTAACTTGTCTTGGTGGCGTCTCCTGTTCGTCTATTTAGATTTATAAGTTTAAGTTAATGCCATACTCTGGAACATTCCACGCGACGTAACAAGATCCTGATGGAGACCGGCAGGTGCAGGCCCTCCAGCATATCTCTACACACGTTTAGAACACATTCATGTAAATCTATGCACGCATGTCACTGTGAATGAGGTCTATTGTTCATGTATTTGCATTTTTATATACAGTTTGGAACATCTTTTCAGCAGCTGCGGAGATTTTATCAAAAGATAGAACTATGAACTTAATCTGTTTCTCCCTTTGCGCCATCTGTCAGTCAAACCAGCGTCTGTTGAGCTTCGAAAGAAGAACTCCCTGTCTAACAAATCAATGGACATTTTGTATTATCGCACAGGACGCTTACAGAAATCCAAATGTTGTTTTAGCCTTGACTCGTCAGAAATCGATATGTATACTATTCTTTTAACATTATTTTTTGAATTTCTAATGTTGTATTTGACACGTTTAAGACTACATTACATAACCTACTGTCAGAATTAACTAGTAAAAATCACTTCCTTAAGCCAAGCCATAAATTACTTTTTTTTAAAGGGCCCATATTACGCTGTTTTCTGATCTGTTATAATGTTGCTTCCTCTTTAAAAACAGACCTGGAGTTGTGTTTTGTTTTATTCACACATCTTTAACACACAAACCCTGCATATTTAGCTGAATTCTTCACATCTTTAACACACAAACCCTGCATATTTAGGCTGAATTCTTCTCTCAAACAGAAAACACGCTGTTCTCCCTTGTGATGTCATGTGGTAAAACGGGAAGTGCTCCACTGTGTTTGGATCATTTCAGCCCTGGAATTTCCAATCTCTACTAAACAAAAGGTAAAAGGTAGCTTCATGACATCACAAGGTGGAACAGAGCATTTTGAGCTTTGGAGATGTAGACAGAGTAATAATGCAGGATTACTCAAACATGTGTGAATGAAACAAACACAACTCCAGCACCCGACAAATGAGACTACTGCGTGCTGTCTGCTGTCGACTTAGAAAGTTTTTTTCTCGTCAGTATGGAAGTAAGTAAAAGCAGTATTATGGACTATGGACTATTATGGACACATGGTGAAAATATCAGCGTTTTTATTGCTTTGAGTGTTATCGGAGAATTTCCTTCTCCGATAGCCTCCCCCGTGTAAAATACAAAAGTACTACAAACTTTATAGACCTGAACGTACTGTATGGATCAGGAGAAGAGCCTGAGACAGCACCCAGAGATCACCCGTGTGCGCTGTTTGTAAAGGACTTTAAAAACCTACATCCTCTTTTCATGGTGTGAAAATCAAGCACCCCAGCTAAACTATCTCCAGGCTAAGTTACGCATCAGATCTGTGGAGAGGCATGCCCGCTCACAACAAGAATGCGTGTTTTTTTTTGGTTTTTTTAAAGATATTTTTGTACTTTTTGAGTGCCTCAGTTATTTTCAGATAGAAACATTTCATGCCATACTGTGGAACATAAAAGCAATCACATTTCCATAGAGACAGGCAGGTGACATAATCCTCCACCAGAAAAATTACACAATACAGCTTTAATATTTTACTGTATGCCATTAAATACGATTCATTCCAAACACCAATCAACCAAAACCCAGCTTACCTTATTTTCCATTTTTGCTCCTAAATCTTGATGCATTGCGAATGGAAATGTTCAGATATGTCTCCACTTTACTCTCACACAAGACACATAGTTAATTCATGGAGGGTCAGTCTATGCCGCGACTGTCCGACCCCAGACCGCTGTGTTTGAACAGGCGACATGAAGAGTATAGGGCCCTCTGCTATGTATAGACGACCCACTAATGGAGGATTATATAAGTGTAATTAGATGGAAAAGTAGTCGCCTAGAAGTTCACAGCTCCTCCTGGACGCTGCCATGTTGTTTTTGGACTCCCCTGGGAACTTCGCACTTGAATTAAGTTGTAATTATCCATTCTACTTAAATAACCCAAAATACGGCTCAGTTTATTTCTTTATATGGTTTTAATCAGGGTTTTTACCTTCTTTGGCATGGTAAAAGCGTTGGATAAATTATGTAATAGACTACTTAAAGGTGCACTATGGAACTTTACTTCTACAGGGTCCACCACCTGCTTGTCTTGTGGAGATTATATTGGTTTACATGGAATACTCTACAGTATGGCATTAAATTAATCAATTCCCATGGAGATGAGCAAGTTACACCACCAGGCCAAGTTACAGGTGATGCTGCATTCATGTGAGCTCGGAAACTCGTAAGAGCCAACCTGTGACTCGGAAAAACAGGCACCTGAGTTTCAACTTGATGTTCCCGATTTTACATCACAGTCACAGGAGTCTGTTTGGGATTGGAAGACAGAATGGATTTTGGGAAGTCAAATGATAACGTAGTTTTCTCAGAGTTTCCAAAGTCACATGAATGCAGCATCAGATCTGTGGAAAGGTGACCCCACTCGCAGTACAAATGCAGTTTTTATAAAATGATATAGATTAGTTTAATGCCATACATTCCAGAACTTTCTTGTCTGAGGGCACAAGTTTGACAAGTTTGCGCTATAGCCGCTGTTGGTCTTCCATTTCAGTACTAACCAACCTGGCTTAGCTTCTGAGATCTGACAAGTTTGGGTTACACCAGTTACCAAATACCAGTTATATAAAAATACATCCCCAAGCACAATAAACCAGGATAAGGGAGCATACACCTTACCACATATCGTACGAGGTCAGACGATGAAGGACGTGCAAACTTTCTATACTATGACAAAACTATAAAACTGACATCACCGCACTACTTCATCTCACTACAACCCTCTTCCACCCCATCTTCACACCTCTCAGTCTCCTTCCTCTTCATCACCAGTGTCTCCATTCTCTCCTTGTATTGTTTTGCCTACTCTCTCTACTTGCTGACACCACAGTTTATCCATCAACTTGTCTGCTTTAGTTCCTCCAGGTTAAAATATCTACAGATCACGTTATTTTTCATTCTCAAAATTTCGTACACATTTTTTGCCGTGGGACATAACAATCTGCACCTGGGCGAGGTTTGAACCGGCGACCCTAACCTTCGTGTCACTTTACAACAGCACAGATTTCAAGCCTCTGATTTTGCTCGCAGGTTTCCTCCTACACTTGAACTTGTCTCAATCGTGAATGGCTCCTCTGAAGGTGAGCTGCTTTGAAGGTATGGGAACAGAAATCCTTCCAAAACCAATTAGAGTGATCGGTTACAGTTTAATCTGGGAGGCGTCCTGCTCGGAGAGTCCGGGCTGAGGGGAAGTTTGTTTAAGCGCAGGGGGAGAGGTGAGACCCAGACGGGGCAGCCCTGACGAGAGAGAGGCCTATAGTGGAAAACCTCCAGTAAAAAGATTCAAACGATTCAGGATATGAACAAATGTGTAATATGTATCAAAAACAGTGACGAGTAGACGTGTAGTTTGTAGAGCACTTGACGAATGTGCTATGGTTGTGTTCTTGGGCAAGACACAGGCCTTGTGGCAGTAGGATTAGTATAAGTATTTAGTTGCTGGTACATTTTTGTATTAAAAGTGCCTTATAAATAAAGTGTGACTGATTGTAGTAGTAGTAGCAGAATTTCCTGTTTTAGTATTATCAAAGTTGTAATGTTCACAATAGTAATCACAGTAGAAGTAATAAAGGTGGTGGCAGAGTTTTATCTTTATCTATCCTGCTAACACAAGTTATAGACTGTATTGGGTTGCCGGGCAAACCAGTCAAATGCAGGAAGATCTGGAACCTGGACCATGAGCGCATCAGACAACTGTGCAAATCTGGTCTCATCACACTGGTCCTTGTCCTCTGGGTTGTTTGTTTCTTTCTTTTTTGCTCATATGGACCATGTGTCTCTGATTGGTTAATCCACCTGTCAATCATGCCTATCAGAAATTGGGTAGACGGGTTATGTCTCCGGAACATTACATCTGTCTCAGTATTGTAGAAAGTGTGTGGCCTTGGCTCCCAGGCAGTGTATTAGGGTTGACAGTAGTGGTAGTGGTGACGACCTATGAGCAGCTCAGAAGTACTTAACCAAATATTTTTTTTATATTCTCCAGTATTTTATTTTTCAGGCAAGTACTAAACAGTTGTGCAAAGTTACGTGTGACTGCCTGGCCTTAGTGGAATCCCCAGGACCCAGACTCAGAAAGTCCGTAGACTATACATCAAACAGGGCCCCATGGTTGGTTTATTTTATGTGAAATTAATGTTATCTTGTGAAACGTAGAGAGCGCCGAGCAGGAGGTACAGTCCAAGCCCAGTGGAGGTGTCGGGTACTCTGAGGACTGAGGTACAATGGTGCTCTGTGTTCCTGTCCTGTCCATGGATACCCCTCCTGTGTACTCTCTCACACACACACACACATACACACACACTATGGGCCATGGGCGGGGAGTATAGGGGCCCGAACTGTATTTGTGAAGTGAGTCTGCTGACCTCCTGCTCCAGAATAACCTGTAGGTAACTTCTTCACAGCGATTGATCCTGGGAAGAAGGATGCCACCTGGAACTTCACATGGGGGACACGTGAGGGAACACACGCATGCTTACATGTCGGAGGTGGTGGAGTTGCCAGAAATTGTTATCAAGTAGTAAGCTGGGTATTTCAAAGTTATATTGCTGAAGTAGAAGTTAGTAGTCATTCAAAAAACACTGAGATAAGTATTTAGTTAAAGAGGGGGTATCTTGCCAAATCAACTTTTTGGAACTTTCTACCATGTCATAACGTTGTTCCTTCATCAAAAACATCCATGAGGTTTTAGATGTCATCCCTGCATGTTTGAGTAAGTTAGGGATCTCTCTGAGGCCCTATTTGAACCCTCTGTTCAATGCTCAGCCCACAACCCTACGTCCCCCATGCTCCCACACGACAATTCTCCATAAACATTCAAAAGCATGATACAAAACAATACACCTCAACCTCACAAATCTGATGCAATGTGCAGTAGTTTCATTAGCGGGATGCACGCCGATTGTAATGCGATAATACTCTGAAGGGGGAGTGACTTAGCGCGGAGAACAAAGGGACGGTTGATTCAGAGTGTCAGAAACAAAAGTAAAACTTATTAAACATGGTAATACATTGTTATAGGCGAATATAGCATCTACAAAACAATAAAAGGTAACATGGTGATCTAAATATGTTATGTGTAAAACACGTCTTTAAAAAAAATCTAGTTTAGTGCTCAATAATTGTCTGGATATAAAATAATTTGCAATCAAAATCATGTAATTCCTCATGGTAATCCCTAATGAATCCCTTTTGTAAATGTGAAAGTGATGGAACTGCAAAGCAATTTAATTTTTGATTATATTTGCTCATATTTCTACATATGTTGGTTCTTTGGTGTGTAATGGTGGCAGAGAGTGCAGCATACACGCATGCTATGGTTCCTATAGGTTTTTTGCTATCCACTCTGCCAGCTAAACCCTGACAAGTTCATTAATCAAGACTTTTATTCCCTATTCGCTGCAATAACATTACCACTAGTGTAATGCATTTCACAGACCTTAAAACGGAGTCTGTACAAAGACACGTTTCATTCAGTAAATACCACGGCACTATACATTCAATCTACTTTTCTTTTCCATTGTGGCCTGTGTGTCAGAGGCCGCTACAGTCCTGAGTGACAGAAGCCAGGGGCCCCTTCACTTTATGCAGGGGCCAAACCCTTCCAACCACATCTACACGTTTAGACTTACATAACACTACTCTGCCTCTGCTGCAGTAATACAGACAGTCACATGATCACATGGTCCAGTCATGTGACCAGCCAGACGCGACACACCTGCACGCTCACGTTTTTCTTATGCAGTTTGTGAGTTTTAACAATGCAGGAGTGAAAGTAGTCGCTCTGAATGGGCTTGAATGGACTGAGCAAAAGGCAAAATAATAGGCCCCTTTCACGTTTGGCTAGTTCTGGACACCTCAAAAGTGTGGATACCATCCCATTCATTCTGCTAAGATAAATCAATATTTAAAAAAATATCTGGAGTTGAATTTTGCTTCATTCACGTTTGTTTTATCCATCCTGTTTACAAGGTCCTCTTGGTCTGAGTCTCAGAAATCACTCTTCTGTTTCTATTCTATTTCTATTTCCCAGGGTTATTACATCACAGGTAGAAATCCAGAGGTCTCCTGTCCTTTAAGTCCATAAATCCTTGCTAGACTCAAATTGCGTTCATTATAACTGGACACTTAAATGCTGCTCATGTTGCTGGTTTTTTTGTGTTTTTTCGTAGTTCATTGCCACTGCTGCCAGTAGAAGTAGGGTGAACGCAGCCAAAGCAAAAGTAATGTATGTTTTTTAACATAGGCATTATTTTAAGTTTTTAAACATAAGAAGCCAAAGCAAGGACTCAAGAGCATGTTTACAGACCAATACACAATACTGCATAATGTTCTTTAACTTTAAAAGGTCCTATATTATGCAAAACTGACTCTTGTGAGTTTTAAGCCATGTTATAATGTTGTTACCTCCTCAAAAACATACCTGGAGTTGTGTTTTGTTTCATTCACACATGTTTGAGTAATCCTGCTTTTTTAGGCTGTCTGCATCACCAAAGCTCAGAATGCTCTGTTCCACCCATGGACTGTATGAAAAAATGGACTAAGTGAGCGTGACATCACCCATAGCGTTCGGCTCCAGTCAAATGAAGCTCATCAAGGCTAGAGCAGTTATAGGGGTGAAATGGGAGCAGAGTTCCATATTTGGAATTCCGACCACGAGTATCATAGTAACCAAAGAGCCAATCTGGAGTGAAGCTGCTGGAGGTAACGCCTCTTCCCGCTGGTTTGGCAGGGAACAGGCGCTTAACAACGCTGTCAATCAAACCTCTTGTTAACGCTAGCAGGAGCGACCTTGGGGAAAGAAGCGCCTGATTTGTCTCTTATTGATGCTCATATCTTGAATTACAGGCACAATAGTGAAATAAAAATACCAGGATCGTAAACATTTTAAGACCAAAATGCAAGTCTGACATCAACAGTTACAGAGAGAGGGGTGACAGTTTTCTAATCTGAAGTGAATTGGAGCCAGAGTCGATGAAGCCAGAAGCGGCAAAGCAAAATAATGTGTGTGTTTTTAACATAGGCATTATTTTAAGTTGTTAAACATGGGAAGCCAAAGCAAAGACTCAAGAGCATGTTTAAAGACCAATACACAATACTGCATAACATACCGCATTTAACTTTAAGCCCTCTATAGTAGTCATTAAGAGACATTGTCCCAGCCTTCGCTTGTGTGTCAAATGCCTCATGTATTGCCCAGTCCAATTCTAAAGCCACACTTTGCACTACTGTGTCAGTGCTCCCTGATCAGCTGACCTCATGTGTTCCATATCTACAACAGCAAGGTGATGTCATGGTTCTCCAAGCTGGGTAATCACCAAAAGCTTCTGACATATACTTTTTTCTAAACATGTGACACTTGAGAACCTATTTGAATATTGGTGCATTTTTCACTATTGGACCAAAACTGATATTAGCACCGATATACTGTCTTTCCCACAACCACAGCAGATTTTTATGAGTATGGCACAGAAATGGTACAGCATTATAAGTCATGTCACCAACCCTAACTAACCCTAACGCCAACTCCAGTCACTAGGACAGAAAGGAAAAGCATCTGACTTAATTTTCCAAGGTTATTTGTTGTTGTGACCCTGATGTACCATGCAGCTGATTGGGCCACCACAAACATTCTATATTTTTGCATCTAAAACGTCTGTCTTCTCTTTATCATGTCATGTGTGATTGGATACTAGGAAAGTATTTGAACATTTAGCTAGTTTTTGTAATGTTCATGTGTACCTTGAATGCTTACCTTGTCTGGCCTAAGTATTTAAATTCATACCGTTATAAATTCTAGTGTAAAATCCCACTTGCTTCTCACCTCATTTTCAAACTACAGGCCCTTTTAAAATATTACAGCATCACGTGAGTGGGACTCTCCGTTCATTCACTCGCTAAAACACGAGCAACAGTACGCCACATAGACCAAATGTACAGATCACGTGCCGGAGCTATGAAAACAGACTTAGAGGTGGTCGGGGGAAGCGTCTGGGAGGGAAGTCAAACATACGGACCGACCCAAACACTGACAGTTATAATGGAGGGTCAGTGTTGAGGCTTTTAAACCAGAAATAGAACTGCTACATAGACACTTAATGGAAAAATCTAATGGAAAACGGAGGCTGTCTGGAGGTATGGTTTTATGATGTATTTATAAGCATCTGAAACCAAAATGCTGAACTTAATGTTATAACTGGGGAATAGAACAAGTCCCCTGTGTCATACTAATGTCTCGCCGAGTTATACTGCCTGTCATAGGCCAAAAGCAGTCATTGTAGTAGTAACTGTATCATTCAACTCATCAGAAAATTAAACTATGAATAGGCGGCATCTGCGCAACTTCGGGAGCTTTCTAGAATCTCTGTAGTGTAAAATTGAGGTGGAGGATAGGTCAGAATACTATGGGGGACATTTTGTTTTCTCTGTTTCTCTGTCTCTGTAACAGTAGCGTGACATTAAAAACAAAACAAACAAAAAAACCCCATCATTGGTTGAACTGTCAGATCCACCAAAGTTCAGTGTCCTCTCTGTCAGTGTAAAGAAACAAAAGTGAAAGTTCAGTGTCACACTTATTCCACACCAGGGTAGTTCAATGGACTTTATTAATAACAGATCCTCCGTACTGTAAACAACTATGGCTGTGTTAGTTTCAGTGTAGTTAGCTCATCCTTTCAAACAGATATAAGGCAGTGACTCACCAGTTTAATGTCAGAATTAATGAAGCCTCTTGGACGACTGAGGGATTGCACAGACGTGTAAAAATGTGGGTCAAACAAAGCTTTTCGGGGTGTAACTATAAAACTGCTAAATCATTAAAAATAAAATACAAATTTATTATACTGATGAGATTGCAAAAAACAAAACAAACACACAAGAAATAATAAATAAAAGTTAGCTTAAAAAGAAGTATTGCAGTTCTGTAGTTCAACAATTTTCAGTCTGATCTGCATTACATGGGACAAGAGGTGTTGTTTAGACACTCCACATTATTTTCCCAATATATTAACATTCCAAACCATCTCAAATTTCAATCCTATACCCATCCTCTGCATTAAATACATAACTTCATGTCATCTCTGTTATAAAGTTTGAATGCACATCATTTCCACTCCTGCAGGATACATTTGTTTTTTGGCAGTCCAGAGTCCAGGAGAACAGAGGCCCTCTCAGCCCTCTCTTTCTGGCCTCTGTCCCACTGGTCACCCTCTCCTCCGGTCCAGAAGAAGTGGTTGAGTCCACACATGTTCAGAAGTGGACTGGACTGACCCACACACTGCCTGGGCGCATGAGTGGACACTGGGGCTTGGACCAGAGCCGCGGGATCAACACTGGAGTAATGTGTGGTGTCGTGAGGCAGTTGGTTGAATGAAAAATGCCAAAACTGTGTCTTTGTCTCAAGATTGGCATTGACGCTAAAACAAAAGACTCTATTAGAGGCCTGGGAGCTTGACGGTTCTGAGCAGTATCTTTGCTGTTCCTAGTACTGCACTTTTCTGGACTGAGATGTCTGATGTTTGTCCTGAGATCTGCTGTAGCCACTCCTCCAGTTTGGGGGTCACTGCCCCGAGTGCTCCGATGACCACGGGCACCACGGATGCCTTCACCTTCCAGGCCTTCTCCAGCTCTTCTTTGAGCCCCCAGGATTTCTCTAGTTTCTCATGTTCCTTTTTCCTGATGTCCGTATTCAAGGTCAAGGTGGGAAACACCTCCAAAGGCAGTGGAGAATGACCAAGCCAAGATCCTGTTGTGGGACTATATATAATTGCATGGTCTTTAATTTGAGGCCATTTGACTATTGTAGATGTATTTACTAAATGAGCCAATAAAATATTTACTATGTTGCAAGGTATTTCTTTATGATAAATTGCTTCTTATCGTATGTCAACTCAACTCATCATCAAAACCAGTCAGAAATGCAATGAAACAAATCTAAGCTCACAAAAGAATTAAAATACATTTTTCCTGCAGTGAGGAGTGATGCAAGATGGCCAAGGTTTGGTAAGTACTGGCTCCAAAATTGTGCTGTATGTCTGAAACTCTACACCTCTGTTTCCAATGAGGTATTTGGAGCTTCCTCTGTTGTCAGCAACAGGAATGCACAATTAAAGTAAATACAAGTAAATAAACAAATGAAGCCCATAGACAACATAAATTCTACACTAATAGAGCAATCTGTCTGACTGCAGAATGAATCCGGACATGGCTTATAATAATAATAATAAAAAATTGCACAGGAGAAGTCCGCGTTTTTACCTGTGACGCAACAATCTGGGCAAAATGGAAAATGGAGGATATTTGCCTGATAGAAACACCAGTGAGAATTACCATCTTAAATTCCAACTTTGGCAGTCTCAAACTTCTTTTCTTCTGTTTTTAGCGGTTACATTTACACAATACACTAATGTTGAGGTCTATTATTTCCTGTAGAATTCATTACATTCAAACCACCAAACCTAATTGAACAAAATGAACGAATTCTGTGACTGTTTCATTGACATAATTAAAATAACAGTACAGTACAGGACATGAGGGGGTAGTTAAACCGTGTGAACTCAACGGCCTGGAAGTGTTGCGCCCAGACCTCCAGACTACAGGGGCTCTTCACACTCCCCTCTGCCCATGAACGAGGCACTGTGCTGGGGTGAGCGGCCCGGCTGGCACGGGACCAGTGGGTAAATACGAACGAACGATCTTGCACTAACATATATGCTGTTCCTGACCTAGATATGGGACAGAGGGCCTCACATGCTATAAAATGTATTTATGTCAATTCCAAGATGTACAGGGCAGGTGAAAAAGTTAGTGCACATAGAAATGGTTAATCACATTTTATAAAGAAGCAATAGGTTACTTTTCTGGTGGAGGGTCTGCCACCTGTTTGTTTCCATGGAGATGTTATCACTTTACTACAGTGTTCCACAGAAGAGCATTAAGTGTATCTATCTTCATGGCGATATGGAGATAGGTGTGCTTACCTGTGCTTACCCTGTGCCCCCACACATTTCCGGGTCCCTCTGTAGGCAGCTCTGTCCTCCATGCCCAGGTAAAGTTTCTTCAGGTCTCATTCATGAAAATTTCCCCATTCCTAAATCATCGGTCCTTTTAGTGCCGTTGTCTGACTGTGCGCTCCTTCGCGGTACGTCCTCGTGGGCCTTCATCTTTGGTGACAGGTAATGGATGCCTACTACTCCAGTCCATTCACAAAAGTGTCCAAATAAAATCCATATTTCCTGTAGTTTCTCTGCTTGGCTGAATCATTGCGCCTTGAGCCAAATGCGTGTCACCGTGCACCTTCATCTGCAGTGACAGGTAACTCCCCGTGTAACCTCTTCATTCATAAAATGTCCATATTTTTACACATCTGTCTCTTGTAGTCACTCTGCTCGGCTGCACTCGCTGTACCAAGCCCTTTACACACTATGATGTGCTTTCGTCAACTGGAAAATATAAGTTCAACTCCGGGAATGCCTTTTCTAATTGTTAATCTGGTTGTAGCTAGTAGATAGTAACTCCCCATTCATTCAGTGGTCAGCAGCGGCACAGGGCACGCCATCTCTGCTGGACGCCATCTCTGCTGCACGCCATCTCTGCTGCTGCACCTACAGCTTACTTTGCTCATTGTTTGCTTGATTTATTTTAATTTGATTCATTCGATTTACATTTCAATTTGAGCAACTGTGGGGTCCCAGTCATGTGTGTATGATTGGGATCCAGAAATGTTATTATTGTTATCATTATTGAAATTAAAACACAGTGTTTATTAAAGTGCACAATAAAGACCTGGCTCTCTTGTATTCTGACATACTTCCATGTGTGCCTTATAAATACACACTATTCCCTAAACTAGATTTGGGCTGGTGTTGTTGCAACACATGTTTTTTAATTCTAATTCCAAATTGTTAACCCCTCGATTGACACACAAGCAGGTGATGCCCCCAGGCAAAGTTACAAGTCAGATCTGTGGAAAGGTGACCGCACTCACAGAATGTATGTTTTTTGACCAGTGAAGACACCTGTAATGTAATGCATGAAGCCTGAAATAGTTGATGTGTTCTCTGTTGTTGACAGTTTGAAACAGGCTAATAAGGCTGTTGTTGTTGAAACTGGTTATTAGTGACATGTCATCATTTTACTTTGTTTGTGGACTATATTGACCCCACAGGGAAATTTGACCTCTCCATTCTTTAACTAGCGGCAACTTATCAGATCGTAAGCTATAGGTTCATGATCAGGAATACTGGAGGATAAACCTGTTATGCATATATGTTTGTGAGAAACCTGTCCAACAACAAAGTGTGTATTTCTGCTCAAATAGTCAATAAAGCCTACGTACATCCATCAGCGGGGCCACGTATCTTCAGAATGCTACCATCTCATTGGTTTGATCACCAGTCAAATCCAAAGGGCCATGAACCTTCTCACAACATGACTGCAAAAAGTCTGCTGATGCCATACCACAGTGATTCGCAACAAACTGTGCCTAAAAAAGCATTTTTAATTTCACTGATTGAAACACAAATATAGTCCTTCTTATACAGCCTATGGGGTATGTTAGTGTAACATTACGATGCAGAAGCCACAAATTGACTTTACAAAAATAACACATTTTGAACAATCAGATTTTGACAGATGCTGACCACAGAGTAAGGCGTTCTATTGTTAAAATGTCAAGTAATCGGGCATAGGACTGTACATTCGGAACATGATACAAGTATAAATTCTATTATAAACTAACTCGGGCTGCCTTGATTTCCGCCTTAGATCACTGACCAATATCAGCTCAAACTGTGCCAAGGGCTATCAACAGTTTTGTTGACGTGGGAAACAAATGTGCTGCTAAACTCACACATTTGTCAAATATAGGGTCCCGTTTTCTGCTCGTAAACACCCCAGTCCTCCAGGAGTGGGACTGCTGCTCAAACTGTTAGCACATACTTGGGGCCACTGCATGTCCTGAACCTGGAGGTGAAGTGAAATGGTCAAAACAGTGCACAGGGCTGTTTGTAGCAGTGTTGGTTCATTCCACCAAACATATACTTCATAAAATGTATTAGAACAATTAAGAAACTGATCAAATTGCTAAGTATGTTTTACTTTGAGTATTTTTTCTTTGCAACTGTAGCTGTTGTTGTAGTTAAGTAACAAATTCTGGTTATTGTAACTGTTAGTGCTGTATGGAATTGGTGTAATTACAAAAAAGTAATAAGGAAATTTGAGGAAAAAATTGGAACCTCGCTCTATTTTTTCTCTTCTTTCTTAATGTTCCACCGTTTCCCTCTTATTTCTTTTTTTTCTTTTTTTTATTACTTACCCTTCCCCCCCCCCACACACACACACACACACACACACACACACACGTACACTCCCATATAAGAAAAACAGAAGCCATTCTTACTGTTTTGTCATCCCCTTCAAACCTTGATGTACCTTTTCCCTAAAGTGAAAATGTCTAATGTGTTTTATTGTTTGTATTGTCTCTGATATCAAAATTTAAAAAAAAAAATTAAAAAATTAATGTATTTGCACTTTGCCTGTGGCCCTGGTGCACATGGGGTCATTTGTAACAGGAGCGGAAATGTGTCTCAGTCCACTAACATTTATAAAGCTACTGCATTAGCTACAGTTACATGTGTTTCTGTATGTCCTCAGGGAAGTGTCCTTGTTCCTATAATAAACACTCTACACAGCACACCATACATGCCACTATACTTAAAATGTCATGTGTTAATGTGGAAACACACACACACATTCATACACCTATGAGCACAGACATGGACTCAAGGCTGTGTGTTGAAACAACACAAATTCCATCAACTCTTGTAAATAGACACTTTTCACAGAGCCACCTGGCAAGTTCTGGTTGTCTCAAAAACTGTGGAGCTGCACTTCCCGCACCATTCACTGTGTATTGGAAATTACAATTTAAAATATTTAAATACCAGGCAGTGGAAAGCAAGTTACATATAGATAATCTCAGACAGCATGTCAAGACCTTTACTTCAATGTAAATACTTCACTGGAGGAAGCTTCTTTGTTTGGAAAAGTAGGTATTTGTGTCTTGAAGCTAATGCTAATGATAACTGAAATTAAAATGAATTAGTGATGTTAAAATAATGCTACAATCTGAATGATTTTACATAGAAAAACCATGGACTTGTCATTAGATGTATTTTCATAAAGTTGTTTTGGTCTATTTTGTGATTTAGGTTAGGTTAGCATTAGAATTAGCATTAGCTTTGAGACACAAATACCTACTTTTACAAACACACACGTTTCCCCCATTGTCGTAAAGGTCTTAACGTGCCGTCTGTGATCATCCATCTGTAACTTGCTGTCCACTGTCTGATATTTAAATATTGATTTTTTTTTTTTAGCAGGACTCGACTAAATCCTCATAGAGAATGAACTAGCCAGGCAAAAAGAGTCGATCGGTTGATTGTTACTAACTACTACTGTGCATTTTGATATTTGATATATCTGATATTTCTAGCATTTCCCAATAACATTAAGTGAGTGAATGCAGTACATTTCATTTTTTTATGATTTCAAGGATGTAACTGATAATGAAACAACTGGACTGAGGGATGGAGAAAGTAGAGGCAATACATAATCCAAGGTACAAAACAGTTAAAGGCGTTGTACCTGATTTTCACTAAAACAGAACTACTTTTACAGTTTGCAGTGGTCCAGAGATAAACATCATTTCATCACGGTAATGCTAACAACAAAAGTGCACTACTGTTACTCCCTGGTTTGCAGATAATAAAATGCTTGATGCAGAGAGTACACAGTGGTCCTATTTTGACCCTAAGAGCTGCTTTTACAATATGTCTGTACAGGGACAAGACAAGTACTGTCACTAAAAATAGTTTATAATGAGTACAGCACAATTGTTTATTACAAAGTTAAGACAAATTATTATGTTAGAGTTAGGGTCACGATACTAAGGAATAGACTCGATACTCAACATTCAATATTCAATACCAATTCCGATACCACAATGAGTAGTGGTATGATCCATGGTCATTTACTAGTCTATGTGTCTCATACTTGTTCTGATACAGCTCAAGATCATTCTAAGTCCATTTCTTCCTGTGAATCTGATACAGCTCAAGATCATTCTAAGTCCATTTCTGTCCTGTGAATATAACTTTTAGTTTCGTTTACCTGCTCAAATCAATATCTACTTTTGATACTGGTTTTAATATCAATTAGTATCTGATTTTCAATACTTTTGACAATCCAAGTTAGAACCAAGAAAACAAGGAAAAACACGGAAAGAAAAATCTTTCAACACTGTCAGAGTCAGGACTAGTTCCAGTTGTAGCTGTAGGAGAAAGTATCCACATCCAACAGAACATCTCTGCTCCAAAGGCTCAGACGTCACTGGTGCTGTGGAGTTTGGCCCTGGCTAAATGCACGTCTCTGTCTTCTCCAAAGCACCGTTTGATTTCTGTGTCTTCAGAATGGCACCACACATGCTAGCTTATGTCTATGCTATACTCTTCAATCCAACAGAAATCCTACAGTTTTAACAAAGCATCTGCCCTATTCACATCAACTGTTTCACATGCTGCCAAATGGAAAATGTTACGTCAAAGTAATTGCATGTTTTGCCTATAGGCTTTTGGATTCTGTAATGTATCCTTGTACTTAAACGACCATCCCTTAACAAAAATAGAAGCTTTTATGAATAATAGACCCTTGCTAAAATGAGTGAGCTGCAAGTAGAACCAGTACGAGACTGAAGACATTGTGGTCGGCCCAAACTGCAGCTATACAGGCTCCTGGCCAAGATCTTACAGGTCAAGATTTGGAGAAGATGCTCTGAAAAACAGCTATTGTGGTTCTATTGATCAACATTGGCCACTCTCTTTTATCTCTCTTATTTAGACTAGGGGTCCCCAATTGCTTCAGGATGATACCCCCCAAATAATCATGGTTTAATCATATTTATCTGAGTAGTTTCTTGAGTTATTTTACATAATTTAACACATTTATAGGCTGCTGTTTTTAAAAAAGAGTCCATATAATGCTCTTCTACTAAATTGGCCCAATTAATCATAGGTATTACTGGTAACACTTTATAATAACTACACCTTATAGCCAAAAAGCATTAAAGAGAGGGTATTATACAAAATCTATTTTTTGGATCTTCCACCATGTTTGTTCCCTCATCAAAAACATGAAACATGCCTGAAGAGGTTTCAAATGTCATCCAATCATGTTTGAGTATTTTAGCGATCTCTCTCGGGCCATATTTGAACCCTCAGCCCACAAGCCTTTCTGTGCAATGCTCAGCCCATAAGCCTTTGTCACCCAGGCTCCCAAAATAATTCTCCATAAATATACAAAAACATGATACAAAACTGTACAAAACCTGATGCAGTTTGCAGCAAAGGGAGGGGGACTCAAAGCATCAAAAAATCAAAGTAATACTTATAAAACATTGTTCAGCATTGTTTTTTGCTGAAAACAATGTGTGTTTTCAGCAAATAGCATTTTCAAAACAATAAGGTTTTATTGTTGTCCCCTCATCAAAAACCTTCAAAGTCGTCTTCTCTGAGCGCTCACAAATGCTTTGTCTGCCTCCATTTTGACCACCGTGTTGATTAAGTGATAAAACTCCAGCCTTCTCCTACGCAGTTTGTAAGTCCACAAGATACCTCCAGACTCGTTCCACAGTCAAATGAGTTCACAACAAATCCATGGCTCTAGTGTATTCAGAGGGAAGGACTAGGCCTGTCACGATAACAAATTTTGAAGCGCGATACATTGCTATAGAGAAATATAACGATAAACTATAATATTGAAACTACTTTATGCCACTGACACAATAACCATAAGCAAGACAATCCCAGGAAACTTTTTTTTTTTTTAATAGACAGTAGACAGTTAGAAAATGTAAAATACTTATCCCAAGGTGACCAAAAGCATGTTTAAAAGAAAATTTAAGCCGCCAGAATGCACAGTATCTGCTAGCTATGTAACATCCAACTGAATAACTCACTGTACTGACCACCAGCCTTTTCGAATTTCACAATTTTCCCCGAATTCCCAATCAATCTATCAATCTTTAAGCAGACCCTTGTGTAAAAAAGTTTGCACAACCTTGGATTAGACCCTCGGAGCCAAGGTGGAGATCATTTGCAGTCAGACAGCTAGTTTTCACGCCCATTGTTCAAATCCACCTTACAACTCAGTGCGAAGCTCTCTGAAACATCTCAAGCACGTTTCAGTTCCACAGGCCTGAAATAACTGCTCTGTTCAAAAACGCTGCTTTGTCCCATAGCCTGATAATCCTGGGCCTACTGCAGAGGGCTCACGTCCAATAATAAACAGCCTCACACGGGTTTGCCAAATGTCTGAAGAGGTGTTAAAGGATTTACGGCAGCTGGCTAACGCTAACAGGGCTAATAGGACTAACATGGCTAACTCGTGGGCAATATGAGCTGTCAACAAAGGGAGGAAAATATACAGGGGAAAATTAGGTGTAAATTTTGCTCCCATTCGACGGCCCTTTGTTTGTGAAGTGTCTTGCCCAAGGACACTACAATAGCCTTAATAAATAAATGGATAGAAGTGGGTTTTTTTGTTTTGTTTTTTTTAGCAAATTCCAATCCCAGCTGCCCCTCCTCTTCACAATAACATTTCACAATAGCAAGCAGCAGATTTTCGCCTATAACACAGAATGTTTTATTTATTTATTTGTTTTTTGAATAATCATAAGTAAGAACAGGGCAGTGGGTGGGGAAAGGTGGTAGGTGAAAACGAGAATTTTCTAAGCACTGATGCAGGACAATGTAGGATTACTCTAGCAGGCATAAAACACTCAAAATACAACTCAGAGGAAGCTTATGAAGAGATAACGCCATTTTAACATTAATGCACATTAAAGGTGCACTATGTAACACTTCTGGTGGAAGGTCTGCCAGTTGCCGGTCTCCATGGAGATATTGCCTTGTCTGGAAAGTTCAACAGTATAGCATAAAAATGATTTTCATTAAGACAAGCACGTGATGTGACCAGGCCAAGTGACTGGTCAAATACGTGGAGAGGCTCAGTGTAAGAATGCATCCTTTTCAAGCAGTAAAAAGACATAGCATTGAATAAATAAAGGTTATATAAGTTTAATGCCATTATTATGGAAAGTACTGGGCAAAGCAATATCATCTCCATGGAGACAAGCAGTACTGGATCCCACTCTCAAAAAAGTTGCATAGTGCACCTTTAAATTCTCCTTATATACTAAATAAACAGGTGAAACTTTATCCATATCATGTGTTGTATAAACAAAACCATTTTCCATTACATTGAAAAGCACAGCTGGGATGCATGGATAAAGTGACTGGATTACTTCTGCCATGATGAACCGAAAACAACCCACAGACATGCAAACAACTCCAATTTGACCTCCGTTAACCGTTTGAGCCTTATTTTCTTGCCTAAGTTCTCCAAATATTCCGGTGGAAATGTTCGCAGCTTGAAGTTGGTGGATGTGGTGTCGGAATGACCGGTCCCTTTTCCATTTCTCCGCTCCTTCATACAGCCTTGTGTTATGTAACGCACGTGAGCGGTACCACCCTGCTCTCTCTGTGCCAAAGCAAACGCCGTGCCAGTCCAGGTAATACGTTTGCAATGAGCTTCCTGCTTCCTGTACCTTACCAAAACATGGCTATGGATTAGCAGGGTTTTAAGTCACGTGTGTTATAGGGCTGAGAAGGTTATAGGTTTCATATTATGGATATTATAGACCACAATGCATTGCAAGAGTCGGAAAAACAACAGTGGACAGCGACAGGTCTTTAACTGCACACAAAAGCACACAAAAGCACTTTACATCAAGGAACCACTCACTCATTCACACATTCATACACCAGTGTACACAGACACTGGAGGCAATTTGGGTTAAGTGTCTTGCCCAAGACACAGTATTCATCTGTGGGAGATGGAATCGCACCGCCAACCTGTGGATCAGTGGATCTGACCACTCAACCAGTGATGTTTTTGTGTCAAGAGCGGGATTCGAACTGCAAACCTTTACATCAATGGACACGCCAATCAACTGAGCTACTGTCACCCACAGAAAAGAAAGCTCAGAATAAAGTCTGACCTGAGTGACAGAGCTTCAGACACAGCAGTGCTCCTAGTTAGGAACTTGTCTCCATGAGGATAGAAATGTTTAATGCCGTACTGTGGAACATTCCAGGCAAAGCAATGACATCTCCATGGAGAAGAGCATGTTACGGACCGTCCACCAGAAAAGTTCCAGAGTGCAACTTTAATTTCCCCTAAATGCAAGAAATTTCTGCCATCTAAAAACTAGAAATTTCTTATGCATTTTATTAAATTGTAAAAAGATATGAAATAGCAAAGCACAGTAGTTGGAGAGGCCAGAATAAACCCTCTCCTCTGACCGTCTGGTACGGATTTGGGTGGACACGTGGATGTTTTTGGGGCTGGGGTGAGGCCGTTCCGCTCGTGCCTGAATATGAAGAGTGATTTGGGTGAAAGAGGATCCCGAGGCACGCGGAGGTACAGGGGTGCGGAGGTGCAGAGGTGGAGGACGGGTGGCACAAAGGGACCATTCTGTAGGAGCACCGCGAGGAGCAGAAACACCCCCAAATCAGAGAAGAGATTTAAGTAAACAAGACCCCGGCACGCTCTGCTCACCACTGCTCATCCTCAGCATCTCTGTGCACTAGCACTGGTTTTTCATAAGAAAGAATGGTCACATAAAAAGAAAATGAAAATGTGAAAATGAAAATGTGTTTTTTTTATGTGTTTCTAATGCAGTAACCCTAAAGTGGGATAATCATTCACAAAGTTTTGCATTAATCACACTATAAATGAAATATGATCTGCAATAAATAAACAATAAGTAATCCAACAATGAAATGCAAACAGTTCTACAGCTGAAATGTGAACATATGTAAACGGCAAAGGCCTTGTGCTCAATTCTTTCCCTGTATTTGAGCAAAATGTGTCTTGTCCCAGTATGGGTAGCCTATATCGTATAAGCAACTCTTGAGGTCAACATAAGTTCACTGTGTATTATCTGCATTTAATTAGAAATGATAACCAGGAAGAGCACAGTTAGCATGCTAGTTGCTGCTAACATTACAGTGATGGTATACTGTATATATATACTGGTCTCTGAAAGTTGTGAAAAGCGCTTATAAACTCATCGCGGCAAATATTTCAGATGTCAGTGTGGTGGATGTTGTTCTGTCTGATCATTTCTGTGTTTTCTTTGACCTGTCTGTTATTCCCAAACCAGCGGCTGGTCCTGCAGTTGTTCGAAGGAGACACATAGATGATAACACAGGTGCACTGTTCATGGAAATGATATGAAAATGCCTCATGTTCTAATGTTGATGACTTGTTGAACTCTGTGACTTTGAGTGTTTTGAATGTTCTGGACACCACTGCCCCGATGAAGGTTAAAATGCTTAAAGATAAGCAGAAAGTACCATGGAGGAATGATGACTCGGTCAGGGCACAGAAAAGGGAGTGTCTGAGGGCCGAGCGGGAATGAAGCAAATCAAAGCTCCAGGTTCATTATGAGATTTACACAGAAAAGATGCACATGTACAAACACAGTTTATGTAGAACAAGGGAGAGGTATTTTTCGGACATTATTGGAAGTTGCAGTAATAACTCTTGTGTCCTGTTGCAACAGTAAACAGATTAACAAACCCTCCAGCTCCACTGCCGTTAGAACTAATTTCCACATCTAAGTGCAATCAGTGAGTCTGCAGTATTCTTTAATGACAA